>WAAF01001341.1:514122-606120 GCA_013400475.1 Tricholaema leucomelas | reverse complement strand
TCCTCTTCTCTTCTCTTCTCTTCTCTCTTCTCTTCTCTTCTCTTCTCTTCTCTTCTCTTCTCTTCTCTTCTCTTCTCTTCTCTTCTCTTCTCTTCTCTTCTCTTCTCTTCTCTTCTCTTCTCCAGGCTGAAGTGTGTGTGTGACCTTCATATACAGTTTTATATATACATATATGTGTGTGTGTGTGACCTGCATATACATTTATATATATATGTGTGTGTGACCTTGTATATATTTATTTTTTAATATATATATGTCTATCTATCTATCTGTCTGTCTGTCTATCTATCTATCTATCTCTATGACTTTATATATATACTGATACATTTGGCCCTGGTGAGACTATATGTTAGAGTACTGGGTTCAGTTCTGGACACCACAGTATAGTAAAGACATTGACATCTTGGAGCATGTCCACTGAAAAGCAACAAAGCTGATGAGCACTTCATACGATGAGCAGCTGAGGGAGCTGAGGTTGCTTAGTCTGGAGAAGAGAAGGCTGAGAGGACATCTTATTGCTCTCTACAACTATTTGAATGGAGGTTGGAGTGAGGCTGGTAGTGATCTCCCCAATAACCAGCGATAGGATGAGAGCAAATGGGTTGAAGTTGTGCCAGACAGGGTTTAGATTGGACATCAGGAAAAACTTTTTCACTGAGAGAGTAGTGAAGAATTAGAACAGGCTGTCTAGGGAGGTGGTGGAGTTGCTATCTCCGGAGGTGTTGGACTCTGTGGTGTTAAAGGTCTTTCCCAGCCTTAATGATTCTATGATTCTCTGTGTAATGCAAAAGATAGACATGATAGGTAAGAGTGCAGAAGCAGAGAAGGAAAGAAACTGCTCTAGGCTGGGCTGGATGCCAGATATTAAGAGAATTTTTGCTCTACACTGATTTTAGGAGAAGCAGCATCGCATCATGTGCCATTTATAAATAACTGATGAAAGCTCATGTAATAGGCCCTTACACCAAGGCACATATTTGCTGTGATGGTAATGCCTGGGTGAAGTAGTTTGACTTCAGCTGACATCAGTCATGTATAATTGTCATGGAAAGTTACCAGCCCAGACACCCATCTCCTCACTCACCCTCCTTCTCATGACGATGGTAATGTAGCTGGTGATTGTTTGCTCATCCCTATGGGAGAATTCTTGCCTGGGGGGTGAATGGAATTTCGTACAGGCAGTGAATTTAAGAGAGTTAAAAGGGCAAGAGGTTTCCACATGCCTTCAGTTAAACAGAGTGGTTTTTCCTAACCATAAATGTTTAACTCCACTCCCTCAGCAAATCAGTTTCAAACCAGATATTTATTTTCAAACAAAGCCAGTTGCCTTGTGAAACTGTTGGTTGGTTAGGGGGGGAAAAATAAAAATGACCTAATGCTTCTGAATAAAATATCTGATCTCTTGTTGCCAAGGCTGAGTCACTTCCTGTTACAATAACAAGACTGTCATCAGCAAACTTCCCTAGCCACACAGGGTAGTTTGCCAGCGTGTGCATGGCTTTATTTGTCCATGTTGTTAGAAAGTTAGCACTGAAAACCAGGCTGTATGAAACGTGGAGGCTCCGGCTTTGTATTCAAGTGCCTTAGTGTGGGATCTCAGTTGCGCTTATGCCTGCCAGTATAATCCCTGATTTATTTGTGCAACATACTAATATCCATCCAGCTGTGTACAGTGATGCTGTAATTCTGTCAAGGGATCCTGGACACAGCATCACACATTAATATCATCAGAGCTTTCTCAGCTGAAATTTGCAGGCTCATAGTCAGCTGTTTCTTATTTACCCCAGCCAGATTTGAAACATACCTGGAAGTTCATTCTCCTTGTCACCTAGCAGATAACCTCTAGCATTTTTGTGGTCGTGCTGAGTTTGAGAGATGTTTAAGCTGTCTTTCAAGACACTAAGCCTGCAGTGGTTTTGGTTGCATGTGACCAAGCTTGGTGCTCACTCGGCTTGCAGGCAGAGGTGGTCTGCTTTTGCTGCACTGCTGATTCAGTGAAGCAGGGATTCACTAGGGCTTTTCATAACAGATTGAAATTCGTTTCCTGGGCAAAGTTAAGTTGGCAAAAGCCTTTCCTCAGTTAAAGCAGCTAGAAAATAAAGGCCCAATCCAGTATTTAGTTTCAGTTCTATTATTACTTCTCCTCTCCCCCAGATTTCAAATATTACTTGGTAGCAGCTTCTGGCAGACAGGGTTCTGGATGATCCATCGGATCTGTATGTGAATCCCAGTTACTGACTCACTCTGTGTAACAGAAATGACTGTTCTCAGCCTGATGATATGAGATGGGGGAGTCAGGGATGTCTTAGATGGTCTTTGGGATTTTCATCCTTGTATTCTACCCAAAAACTCAAGCAGCATATCAGCAATCAAAATTAAGGGGCAATTGAAAAAGTTAACTTGCACTTCTTTTGGTGTGTGCTTCAATTTCTCCCCACAGGAAGGTGAAATGATAAAACTTTTAAGCTGGTTTGGTGCTCATAGACAAGCAGAACTAGGCACACTGAGATCTAGGTTGGGTCTGGCTGAATGCCAGTAGCTGTGCTACCCCCAGGCAGATGGGCATCACTCTGATCTGAAGCCTGTCAATTTGAACATCCTTTTCATCCTCCCACTTTCACAATCAAATTGCTATAAACATAGCACAGAGCAAGGTTAATGTGCAGCCAAGCTTGAGCTGCAGTTTTTTTGCTTGTGCATTTTTACAAAAGGAAAAAAAAAGGTTTTCAACTCATTTCCCCCATTTCTTTTTAGTTTAAAAAGAAAACAGAACATGTAAGTTGGTGTGTTTAAGCTGACTGTGATGAATCTGGGATAAGTTACTATGCTCTGTTCTCTGATAAACAGAGACGTTATTGTGCGGGCCTGGATAAAGTCACTGATTATACTGTTTGGGCCATGAAAGCAAAATGTGTTGCAAGGGTTTGGGTGTCTGTGCTTAACCAGTTGTAAATGCTGTGGTTGGTGGCTAAGCAGCTGTTGAGATCACTGGCAGAATTTCACCACTGTAAAGAAGCTATGGTGTGTTACTCCTTTGTTTCAGGATGGAAGAGAACAGTTGTCTGTGTACGTTGCTTTTTCCCCTAAACCAGAACAAATGTTGGCTGTAAACTGCCCTGACAGTGTTCCAGGCTGTATCAGTGGAAAGGATTTGGATTTGCTTGAGATTGTCTTTGTTTCATACACTGAGAGTATCAGTGCAACCTAAAGGCTCGTTTTTCACACGGGATTTGCGGCCATGTCCCTCAAGCGTTCATTCTGCTGGAGGGAGCTCTCCCAGTCCATGCTCTGATTCACTCTCAGCACACATCTGTGGATATAACTGAGCCCCAAGTTTGGATGTTAAGAGTCTCATGCATCTTTCAAGAACACATGTATTTTTAATACTGGTTTCAGGCCTCTTAGGGATGTCTTAAAATAAACCTTCCAGCTTGACATGGGTAACTCTTTAGTATTGACATGTGGGCAGCAAAGAACTTTGCCACTGGCAAATTATATCCGATGTGGCAGGCCAGCCACCCATTGCCTGAAAATCCTGATACTCGTAGGTGAAACTATGCTGTAAGACCTTTGGCACTCAAACCTCCTGACTCTATCTAGTTCAGGGAACGGTGAGTTCTCAGTTACAGGGAGTGGGAAGATGATGTCATTGAAAAGCTATTGCCCTGCTTTGATATTAGTAAATGTGTTCAAAGTTCTCTAGGGACCTCTAAGGGCTGAAAATCTCTCCCTACCACAGTTGCTCTCTCAACATTTCTTTACCATTTTTAAAAAATTAGAATCCAAGAGAAAGGCACTTAGGCAAATAACTCTGTCTGCATTGCTTAAGGAGATGTGTTGAAAAGGTCTGGATGCATCCTTCTATCTCTGATGAAAACAACAACGGGAACAGAAAAATGCTAGGAGTGTGTGCGTGTGAGCGTGCACAGAGAAGGGGGAGAGGGGGAGGCTGGATGGAGTCCTTTGCAAAACAAAGTAGTAGGTGGCAATGTTGATGTTTTTAAGGTAAATCTTTCACTAGTCACCATGCAATAACTTACTGGCAATTAAAACTTGAGGCCTGGATTTTTTTTTCTTTCTTCCTGTGCACACAGAGTGGAAAAAAAAAAAAAAAAATCAAGTGGAAGGTCCTGGCAAGTTGCCAGTCCTCCTCCTCCTCGGGTAAGGGGATGAGTGAGGCAACTCCATGACTCTTTTTCCTTCTCTCCTCTTGCCTATCTCAAGGGGAAGTGAGCAATTGCTTAGCTTTTTCATGCCTACAAGGTGGACTGGGCTTTGTCTTGTTCTGATGACAGGCAGCTTCACGCCACTTCTGTGTGCTGCCTTCACAGGGCCCAGCCCAGCCTTGGGACAGTGGGAATTTTAAGCACATAGGCTACTGGCCTATGCCTTTATAACAGGACCATCACTTATACTAGAGCCGTAAAGATCAAGGTGTGTGCTATAATGGCTGGTAACAAATATAAACCTCTAGGTTGCCTCCATCATCTTAAATTCCCGAGTTTAGGTTTTTTAGCTGTAGGATCTCTTTGTCGAGAGGATTTTCCCAGCTGAGAAGCCTGAGTTTTGTTTGTTTGATTGTGAAATTGTGGATTCTCTGATAATTTCTGCGCCGTAGCGAGGCTTTTAACAGGACAGCAAGTGTCACAAGACTCCTGATAAAATCATGGGAGTTAACAAGGCTACCACTGGAAGGAGTCTGCAGATTCAGCCCTTTTCTGAAAATAACATTCCAATGAAACAGAGATAAACTGAATGTCTGAAACAATCTTGCAGAATACTTTGTGTTTTCTCTTTACATAAAGACCCACTTCAGAACATCTGAATGGGATTTCAGTAGTCACATGGTGACTCCCAGGTCACTCGATCAGAGACGTGACATGGCAGGAGGAGGGAAGAGATGGGAGGAAGCAAAGATTTGCCTCTTTTTACAGAAGTTAAAAAATGTGTTGGGGGCTGACTGTCCTGCCTCCACAACACTGACCTCATTCCTGTTGATAAAGATGTGCAGGACAATGTGTGGAGGATGCAGCCAGGCTCTGCTCAGGGATGGCCAAGAACAGGACAAGGGCCACTTGGGGCAAGCTGAAGCAGAGGAGGTACCACAGGAACAGAAGGGAAAACATTTTGCCAATGAGGGTGGCAGAGCCCTAGAGTAGGCTGCTCAGAGAGGTTGTGGAGTCTCCTTTCCTGAAGACATCCCAAACCCACCTGGATTTGTTCCTGTGTGACCTGCCCTGTGTGATCCTGCTCTGATAGGGGGGTTGGACTGGATGAGCTTTCGAGGTCTCTTCTAACCCCTGATATTCTGTGGTTCTGTGTGAAACTTACTTTTAAACTTTCACTGGTGCTTAGTAGCATTGCAGTCCACTTCATAGCATCACTGAAACCAAGAGTGTTTAGGAATAGCCAGCAGCATGCACAACATCACTGGTGATGTCACTGCTGACACATCTGATACGTGTACCCTGCTCAGCTGCACTGGGGCTGCAGCCTGAGAACGTCGGAGCTCAGCATCCGGCAAGATTCCAGAGTGCTGAGTCAAAGGTGAAAAGCCAGCACCAGGGAGCGATAGCTGGTTTCACTGGCTGAAATACCAGGCCTATTACACGTTTATTATACTTACCCAGAGAGGAGGCAAAGATAGAGCAAAGGGATAAACAGCAGGAGAAGTGCACTGACGGGAAGAGGTAGCACTGGGAGATGATAAAGAGCACAGCTGTGACAATAAAGCGGCCGTGCCGGCTGACACGTATGGCTGCTGATACGGCTCTGACATTTATAGGGGTGGCTTTATCTCCTTACATGGGGACAGAGAGGGTTTATTAATGTGTGTGTGTACACCACACCTCACGTGCAGTCCTGATATCCTGCAGCTGTTCCAATTCATAATAGCAGGACCCAAGCAGTATTTATGACAGGCATATGGGCAGGCCTTACTGAATCTGATGTCTCCAGCATGCGGCTGAGCACAGGCACACGCAGCTCACACCAGACCCCAGCTCTCAGCCAGGCACACACTGCCGTGAGTGCAGCAGCAGTGCTTTGCTTTGACTGACTTCCACTCTTTCCCAAAACTGAAACGTTGGGTTAATTGTAAAAACTGAAACAAGAGTTTGAAGAAGAAAAGATTTATTAAGAATAAATTATGTCATGCTGAAATGAGGTTACTCATTTCACCTCTGACAAAAGCAGCTAGATTCGCAGTTAACGCAGTGGAATCCGTTCAGTCAGCACCTTGATAAGCACCACGGCTCTTTCACTGCCTCACATGCTTTCCAGGAGATCCTGTGCTTGTGCTTTCCAGTTGCTCTGAAGACTGTCTGGGCAGCATTTCAACACAGTTTAAACTGATCATCTGCCATTGCTTGCAAGACTTCAGTAGCTTGCAAGTGTGTGATGTGCACTGGCAGTTTCTTACCATGGGACCCACTGGTCCAGCAATATAACTTCTTACTTCCTAGCTTGTGTTTGGTGCTGCACATCAATGTCCTGGCATAGATGTTCTCAGAGGTGGTTTTGGTTGAAACATGGCCACTGCATACTGCCAGTGCTTATTAAAGCGTTGTGCTGGAGTTCCTTGGGAGAATATGAGTTGACATGGTGGTGACACATGATGATTTTGGTGGCCACACGCAGGCTTATGGTTTGCTAGCATGGCATGTGGTTTTCTGTGAAGGAATCCTCTATGTTGCCACAGGGTTTGAAAATATTTAATGCTTAAGGGGATATTCTAGTCCTAATGTTGGGGCAATGTGGCCAACTTCAACTTCTAAGAAGAAATCCCTGGTGTCTCTCTTCAAGGTCACTCTCAAAGAAGCATTATCAAATTCTAGTGGTTAATTGTTCATATTTGTGTGCTCACTCTAAGTCTAGGGGGTAAATCTGTGCAGGGCTTCTCATGGCATGCAGTGTTTCAGCAGCTTTTTTTTTTTTCATGTGCCATTGTCAAATGGGTAGGTCAGAACCTTGTAAGACTATTCTGTATTAGCAGGAAAAGCTTCAGCACTGCTCTATTTTACATTCATGCAAACTGAAATATCCTTAAAGGAGAAAAAACAAAACAGTGAGAATTTTATGTTTAAACCTTTCTAGATCCTGCACACCCCTGAACCTGCTGTAGGTGCAAGGCAGTACTCTCAGTGCTGTCATGCCCAAAACATAGAGCCAAAGGTAGGAAAAACACTTTTCTTAGGAGCTGATATTTTTAGTGTTGATGTTTCAAAGTGTTGGTGTTCCACAGCACCTGGAAGTCAGTGCTCTGGGGCTGTGGAGTTGCAGCAAGTGTTGGGCATGGGGCTCAGAAAATGCCTCTCTTGTTTTAAAAGGCTATAATCTGGAGATCATTCCACTGTTACTAGCAGGTTTTCTGCAGTCAGTGAGAAATCATCATCCAATTCAACAGCTTCACGGCTCTGGGCCTGGAGATGCTTCGGATCCTTGCCAAGGCACGTCTTGTGTGTTTCCTACTTGACTAACACTTGCACAATTGATGGCCAAACATTCTTTCTGGAGCATTTACCTTTTCCAAATATATTTATCTTTCAAGTAAATAATTTTTGTGTTAATTAGTGACAACTCACAGCTAAAATATTCACTTGGCTATTTTATCACCCCGTGGCAGAGTTCTCTGTGCCGTGCCAGCTGTCCTTCACAGCAGGGCTGCAAGGTTTGAAGCCTTATTTCATGTCTGCGGTGACCTTTTAAATTCCAGAGTAAAGTTGGGGCTACACAACTCACAAACATAACACTTGTTAATAAAATGTCAGCTTTGCAGCAGTCAAGCTGGTGTGGAGCTTTCAAACTGCCATCAGCCTAATAGCTCAGGATTGTGTACTGATGGTGGTATAGTTGCAGAGGGGTAAAATTTTCCCTTCTGTCCCTTCCATGTAACCAGGTCACAATTCTACCCCCTGGGGAAAAAATCGTTACCCCCAGTTACGTTCCAACAAACAGTTGTTAGTTTCTCCATTGCTTAGGGGACCTCAGCTCAACCCAGAAATGCCAAGTTGTAAGGATGAAAAGATTGCCTAAACCTTCAGTCCCCAAATCGATAGCAATGTAAGAAATAGTAGTAGCAGGGTGGGGGAAAAGCTGTGGGGAGAGAATAAGCAGCAGAATGGCCAGCAGATGTTTCCTAAAGAAGGTATAAACAAGCCAAACGAGCACTCAGAATTGCCTTTGACTTTCTAGTGCAGTTTATAAGTTCATTAAACAGGACTTGTGAGCAGGGCAGCCCTTGCTGAAGGATTGTTTAAGTTGAAACATTCTTGATTTCTTGCTCAACCGACTCACTTCCTAAGATGCTCCTTAAAGACATCATCAGGCACCAAACAGTTAAGAAAACTTTTGGATTACATAAACCAGTGTAGTTTAGATGGCTTCTTGAACTTTGGTGTGTAGGTAATGATTACTTACATATCTGCAGGCATGCTGAAAGCTCTTTGTAATGTACTCAAGCAAAAGAACACTGACATCACTCAAAACTGTCACCTTTTCGTTCTTTAATACAGATATTATAGCTGTTTAGATTTTAATGATCTGTCTGTACAGTTGCCTAAAGCCATTTCTTTTCCGTCTATTTACTGAAACTACATAAGCAATTCATGTGGTGTTTTAAAGATTTATCCAGGTTTAGGCATTGCCTGTGTTCCTCCTGGCCTGGCATTACTGTGATGTTAAGATATTGTCAGGTTTTGGTTGTTCTACAACAGGACTAATTTTTCTCTTGTTCCAGCAAAGATTTTTAGCTGCAGAAAACCTCTTGTTATCAATGAAAGCTTTACAACAGACCCCAGTGGGTTTCTAATTGACTCAGTAATGCACTTTCATTACGGGACCAATGCTAGACAGCTAGAAGTTGTCTAGAACACATAGGATGCTCACACAGCTGTAATCACAGCATCACAGAATGGTAGGGGTTGGAAGGGAACTTCCAGTCCAACCTCCCTACCAGAGCAGGATCACCCAGGGCAGGTCACACTGGAACACATTCAAGTGGCTTTAGAAAGTCTCCAGAGAAGGAAAATCCACAACCTCTTTGGGCAGCCTACTCCAGGGCTCTGCCACCCTTACAAGCAGAACGTTTTCCCTTCTGTTCCTGTGACACCTCCTCTGCTCCAGCTTGCCCCCGGTGCCCTGTGTCCTGTCCTTAGCCGTCCCTGTGCAGAGCTTGACTGCATCCTCCCCACACTGCTTTGCGCATCTTTATCAGCAGCAATGAGGGCAACCCTCAGGCTTCTCCGCTCTGAGCCTCAGCTCCCTCAGCCTGGCCCCACAGGAGATGTTTCACTGTCTGTAGCAGCTTGGGGGCTCTGTGCTGGACTCTCTCAAGCAGTTCCCTGAGGTCCTTCTTGACCTGAGAGTTCCAGAACTGGACATAAACAATCAGAATACTTTGAAATAGTCACAAAGGCTATCGTATAAATTGTCATGGTTTTTAGCTGCAGAGAAAGCTACACCCATGTGTGTTATCAATAAAACCATCTTCTTTCCAAAAGCAAGATTTGCCTGCATCAGCTAAGGTCTGGGTTTTTTGGGTCTTTCCTTCTTCTCCCCTCTTAAGAGAGTAGCTTCTGGGTTATCTGGAAACTGTTTTATGATAGGGCATGTTCGATTACTTATTTTTGTGAGTTTGGCGAGTCCTGTCCAACCAGAAATTTTTAGCTGGAAATATCTGGCTGAGTGATTGACTTGATAAAATCATTTCTAGTGGCATCAACATCAGCTGCAGGCCTAAATATAGCAAGATAAGTGCCAGAGATAAGTGTGCATGATATACCCATGTTAGGTGGCATCCTCCGCAGGATTAAGTGTTGTGGGATGTCAGCTGTGAATAAAGCAAAGAGTAACGTTACGTAACTTGGAGGAAGGAGGAGAGCTCTGAGAAATCCATTGCTTTCTGCAGAACTGTGTGGCAAACTATTGCTCACTGTCACTTCTTTCAATCAGCAGAAGCCTGGCAAATCAAATAAGCTGTTATATTTTTGGTTCTTTGTGGTGCAAAATTGAAATCATTCCTCAAATGAATGTTCTTGAGTCTAGGACTGCTGGTATCTGCTGGACTTTTTCAGACTGTGTCCTTCAAAAGCAGAGAAGCTGGATAAGCTCACAGCTCGTTCAGTGGAGTTACTGTGTCGGAGGCAGCAGGTCTAGCAAATACTTGCTTTACACATTTGAATAGGTGGCATTGTTCTCACCCACTGTATGAATGCTGGTGCTGCCTGAACAGAGGGAATGTGAAACATTTTTGGATGTTATTATTTTACTCAGGGCTGCTTCTTCGCAGGGAAATGAGCCATTCTTTCTCTGGATCTTCTTTATCAACATGATGAGGCAAGAAGTACTAGGGAGGACAAGTAAATTGCTGGCCAAAGTGATGAAGGTCAAGCTGGTGGTTTAGCTGCCCGGTCTTCAGAATGGATGAATCCAAGTGTAAAAAAGGATATTTTGGCAACTAAATGTTACTTCTCATTTCAAAGCAACTGGGTAAGCAGACATTAACATTGTTGGGAAGGGACTTCTTGCAAGGGCTTGCAGTGATAGGATGTGAGGGAACAGCTTTGAGCTTGAGGAGGCGAGATTTAGACTGGCGATTAGTAAAGGACATTATCACAGTCTCACAGTATCACCAAGGTTGGAAGAGACCTCACAGATCATCAAGTCCAACCCTTTACCACAGAGCTCAAGGCTAGACCATGGCACCAAGTGCCACGTCCAACCTTGTCTTGAACAGCCCCAGGGACGGCGACTCCACCACCTCCCTGGGCAGCCCATTCCAGTGTCCAATGACTCTCTCAGTGAAGAACTTTCTCCTCACCTCGAGCCTAAACTTCCCCCGGCGCAGCCTGAGGCTGTGTCCTCTCGTTCTGGTGCTGGCCACCCGAGAGAAGAGAGCAACCTCCTCCTGGCTACAACCACCCCTCAGGTAGTTGTAGACAGCAATAAGGTCACCCCTGAGCCTCCTCTTCTCCAGGCTAAACAATCCCAGCTCCCTCAGCCTCTCCTCGTAGGGCTGTGCTCGAGGCCTCTCACCAGCCTCGTCGCCCTTCTCTGGATACGCTCAAGCATCTCAATGTCCCTTCTAAACTGGGGGGCCCAGAACTGAACACATTGAGAGACTGGAACAGATTTCCCAGAGAGGTTACGTATGCTCTCCCCTTGGGTCAGGTTGGATGAGACCTTGAGAGATCTGGTGTCCCTGCCCATGGCAGGGAGGCTAGAACTGAATGATCTTTAAGTTCCCTTCCAATCTAGACTGTTCTATGAGTCTTTGAATCTCCAAGGATATTAGGTTTTCTTGCCTACCAAGTGTAAGTCCAGATGACACAGTGACTGCCTTCTGTTTCTCTGTGGTACTCTGGGGCAATGCCTTGCAGACATCTGCAGTCCAATTGTAAGATGAAGACCAACAGCCCAAATGCTTTCCTCCTCCTCCTCTCAGTTACACCAATACAATCTGGCCCCTTGTGTTTATTTCAGCACTGAGTGAATTCTTTGGGTTATTTATAGATCCTTCTCAGATTGTGTCAGTGGGGTGAGGGTGAAGCTGCATTAGCAGCTGGAGTACTCCTGAGAGGTCTGTTGGCTGGCACTTTTCCACTGGCTGTGTAAAAGCCACGGCAGAAAAGTGGCCTCACATCTTTGCTACCACAGAGCAAATGCTCTATGGACTTTGGGCCAGCAGTGAAAGACCTCAGCCACAGACTAGAAGAAGAAGTATGACTCAGGGTTCTGACCCTCCAGGAGGGAAGTAATCTCTTTCTCTGATATGTATGATTCAAAGGGAAGTAATTTTTGCCCAGTGTTCTTGAGAAGGACCTTGGGAGGGAAACAGCAAATTATGCATAATAAGCAGGACTTTGCTTTATCGAAAGGAAGTACAAGACAGTAGTTGCTTTGCACAGCTGTAGTCTGTGATTTATCCCTTGTCTGACTTGCCTCCAAAGCTGTATAGCTCTGTGCTTCTTCATACATCTGCACTGAATATCTTTAACTGTACTGAGTTCCTGTGAATGCCTTCAGTCCTCTGTGGCTCCATATTGCTCAACTGTAGTGAGATGATCACCACTATTAATAGTCTTTTGGGCATGGGAATAAACTTTTCCAAGAAAAGAGATGAAGTAAAATGTGTATTCATGTTTCCTTTTAATTTGGGGGTTCTATTTTGGGAGGAATCTCTCCTTATTCTAAAACATGTGCGTTAAAACTAAGGGCAGCCTCTACGTTACTTTCCTCCTTAAGCACTGTGCCTCATTTAAGACCTTTTTCTTCCTTGGGAACTGTTCCCCATTTAAGCCCTTTTTTTATTGGATCCAAAGCAGAAAGTCAACCTGAGGAATCTGAAGGGCTTTCAATCACAGATATCACTGTACATTTACTGAAACCAACAATTTTTTCACATGACATTCTTGAAAGACAGAGGACTCATCCTAATAGTGTTCATATTCAGTTGCCTCAAGGGCTGCCAGTAATAGAGAATACTCTTTGCATCTGATAATTAAAGGTAATTATTACCAATTAACTAAAAGTTTCCATCTCAAATAGGAAAAAAAACAAACCCAAACAACAAAACAAACTAGAGCCAGTCTCCAGCACTGTGGTTTCAGTTTCTGTTATTGTGTTGCCCTATTTTACTACAGTTGCTATGTCAGCATAACAATCCTATGGTGATATGAGGATATGGAACAAAAACTCAGAACATATTTATAGAACATCTGTGGGCTTGGACTAGTTTGGTCATTTTCATTTAGACAGTAACAAGAAACTGCTTCCTAGGAAGCTTTAGCATTGGTAAATATTTTTAGACAGAGAAACACATTTCTGTATCTCTGCCTTGATGAGGCTCTGATGTTACAGTTTTCTGCCACATTCCTGAGAAGACTGTTTCCCAGTTTAAAACTGCCACGGGAGAGGTTTCTAATTTATTGCTTGCATTGTGATATCAACACATTTGATTGCTGACTTTTAATGAAAACAAAGATGTGGCCATCGCAGTTTCAAAGTGTCTGCAGCTGGCTGGCTGGGTGAGTTCCTTTTAG
Organism: Tricholaema leucomelas; assembly: GCA_013400475.1. Taxonomy (NCBI): domain Eukaryota; kingdom Metazoa; phylum Chordata; class Aves; order Piciformes; family Lybiidae; genus Tricholaema lacrymosa; species Tricholaema leucomelas. The sequence continues at coordinate 593,080 of WAAF01001341.1, read as the reverse complement.
AGTCAGTGGAGAGGCAGAAGCATTTGAAGTGTGTATGATCTCTAACATAATTCAGATGTTTGATGCAAGAGAAGAGGTGTGGCACTGTGCTTCAGTGAGTGTTTACTAGGTAGCCATTGACTCCTTTAAGCCTGTGTAACTGGACTCTGTGTAGTGAATTGTAGAAGTCTAATGAGAAGTCCATGCAAATCACGGAGATGAGAACAATCTACAATGATATGGTGTGATACTAATTTGCAAATTATATAGGCCCATGATTAGGCCATTTGGCTGTTCCAGATTGCTGGCCAGTGAGGAAGAAAGAACAATATATACTTTGCACAGCTGGAGCAAAATGCTTGTGTGGATGCTGGGGTGGTGAAGAGAGACAGGATCTGATGAAAATTATGTAAATCAGGATGCAGATTACTCTCCAACACAGGAAGGCTCTTTGAGACCTCTGTGTTATGTGAGATGATAAGCAGGTATCTGCTGGCAGAAGAATACTGAATTAGGGACCCCTAAGAGAAAAAAAAAATCATTCATTAAATAGAAAAGATGTGTTGGAATGATGAAAACCAACCAACCAACTAACAAACCCCGAAACACATTAAGAAGCTGACACGCAGACAAAAGCACACTGAAAATAAGGCAGAGTAAGGTGAGAAACTGAATGAAATACAATGAGGTCAAGGGTAGAGTCTTGCATCTGGGAAAGAACAACCTCTTGTGCCACTGTAGGTTGGGGGCTGATCATGACCAAAGTGCCCCTGTGGCCAAGAAGGCCAGTGACATCCTGGGATGAATTAGAAGGGGTGTGGGGAGTAGGTCAAGAGAGGTTCTTCTCCCTCTCTATTCTGCCCTAGTGAGGCAGTTTTCTATTTGCTTGCTTTGGTCAGAAAGTAAATTTTGGGTTAGGTAGTCCTTCATTAGACTAACCATCAGCTCCAGCACTGACTGGAGCTTAGCAAATGTGACTTTAGTAATGCCTTTCACAGCATTTCCTGCAGTATTCTCCTGGAGCAGCTCTCTGTTTATGGCTTGGATGAGCAAATGCTTTGCTGGATGGAAAGATTGCACAGCCAGGCCCAAACAGGTGTGGTGAATGGAGTTAAATCCAGTTGGTGGCTTAGTCACAAGTGGTGTTTCTCATGGCTCAAATATTTATTATTCTCTTTATTAGGTTGTAAAGCCCTGGAACAGGCTTCCCAGGGAAGTGGTGGAGTTACCACTTCCCTGGAGGTATTAAAAGACATGTAGATGTGGTGCTCAGGGACATTGTTTAGTGGTGACCTACCAGTGTTTGCTTAATGGTTGGGCTTGATGATCTTGAAGGCCTCTTCCATCCAAAACAAATCTATGATTCTGTGATTCTGTCTATAAAATTAAGGCTTAGCTCCCTCTAGGAAAAAAAAATAAATACAAAAGTACATGTAAACATTTACTTGAAAGATTTAAGAGTTGGTTTCAGACTAAATTCATGCACATTTACAGTAGAAGAGCAAACTTCTGTACAGGATTAATTCCTTACAGCCTGGCCGTGCATAAAGATGCCAATTATGGCATGTAATGGGCAAGAGAAAGGTGTGTTTAGGTTACAAGAAATGCTTTTAAACCCTGTTCTTAGAGAAAAGTTTAACTGCAGAAATGAGCTTGGTTAGTCAAAATAGCAAGCAGTAATTTTTAACACAAGAATCTGGTAATCTCAACGGCTTCAGATGACACTGGCAAGATGTGCATGTGTTTATCTCCATGATAAATCATTCCTTTTGATCTCCAGCCTGCCAGTATCAATCTTTCCTGATCCAAGGAAGTCCCATGTGGTTTAGTCAGAGCTTAAATTAAGAAGGTTGGAGCAAAAGAGGAGTAGCGATACTGGAAATCACCGGGAATGTGGAAACAATTGCAGTTGCTGTTGAGTGTATGTATGAATGCACAAACACTGCCAATAAAGAAACATAATAGCACAGTTTAATCAAAGGCTTTGTGAATTCCAAGTACTCTTGCATGCTCTTTGCTTTGGAATAGTCTTGTGAAGGTTCTTTTGCACTGGCCAAGTGAAATTGGTGTTATGAAGTACCAGCATACGAGCCCAAAGCCATAAGCAACATTTCCACTTGCTACCTTGGATAGTAAGTCTAAGACTCTTTGAAATCTTTACCAATGTCTTTCAGCTGCAGCTGATGTGAATTTCCTCCTGCTATTTTTCTTTTTTATTTCTAGGCTGCTCACTTTCTTAGATTGAATTTTGTCTACTGCAACAGAATTTTCAGCTTCAGTATGAAACATATTAGAGGAATAAACCATAAACGACTCTGCAGTTTACAACAGGATGTCCATAAGGTGCCCTCACATAAAAGCATAGAACAAGAAAATAAGTGCAGTAAAATAATAAAAGATCTATTTGCCTGCTCACTCACTCATACCATAAAACCAGAAGTAATGTCTGGCTCTGGCAGACATGCTAGCCTCTTTTAAATGGCTGCAAGGACAGGAGCTGCTAGTAATGATTGCTTTCTGTAGTGAGTAGAAGGGAGCTCTCATGGGAAGCTTAACATTTAGCCTATTAGTGCTTTTTGCATCCCTTGATCTTTGTTTCCCTTGAGGCCTGCAAATGATTTTTTTGCTTCCTCCTGAAGTTGGTAATGCCAAGAATTTTGTCTTTCCTCTCCCTGAAAAATGTAGTTCATATGTGAAGGTCTACACTGAATCCCTATCCAATAAATCTCCAGATTTGGTGCTTGAACTAGAGATACGTCAAGAATGCAGAGGACAAGATTCCAAACAGCTATATCTCTTATTTATGCTTACAAACAGGGTTATTCTGATTTATGTCTACTAAAGGAAGCCAAATACATTGCTACTGAGATGCATCTTCACTAACACCACTGTTCCAGCAGCCCCTTGCACTGCATAACTCACTGAGCTAATTTGCCACTCTCTTCCTGGCTTTTCTTGGAACAAAGTGGTAGAATGAAGAGCTCTTTTAACCTAATTTTTCAGCCCGTTCTTATTGAATTTGTTGAGCCTCTTGAATGGCCTCTACAAGCTAGGACCTGGAATGGGCTTGGTGTTTGGATTGCTGGGGAGGTCAAGAGCAGCACTATTTGTATCCATTAATGCTGGCATGTGCGAACTCACAAACGATTGATCTCACAACAGCTTATGTACGCTCCACAACTTCCTCTCAGGTTTGCCTCTCACATCCATGAGAACTTGCAGTTTTTCACCTACATACCATCACTTCCTTGCTGCTTCTCTGTCTCAACCATCTTTCCCTTGGAACTGCTGGAGTCTTGAATTAGGCCCTTATTTCATCCTTGAAAATCAGTTTCCATTTACCCAGTTCACCGCTTTCTGAAACCACAGTAACTCATGATTGCTGGGGCCAGAGGGGAATTGCTTGGGAGCTGTATAATGCACTGAGCTAACATGTAAGGCCAAAGTATAAAATTTAAGTTATAAATGAAAGTGACAAGCAGAATTTTTCTCCACTTAGCTTTATTAATGATGCAATATTTTATTGCCTGTGGCTAAAAGTATTTATTGTCATTGCGTTTAGCTGTAATTTGGTTTCATAATTCAGTTTGCTTTTTGCATTATTTCCTTTTCCTTCGGTCATTCCCCTCCCCCTCTCCCCCCCAATATCACTGTTTCTGTGCAGACTGTTGTCACAGTGTGTTCGTTTAGTAAGTGTGTGGTCTTCTGGGAGCAAACATATGCAGCTTGACATTAATCTGAAGAAGCAAAGGCTTAATTGTGGGCTTATTTCTAAGCACGTGAGTATGTGGCTGAAATCAATAGCTACACAGATTGTCCTTCTAGGGTGAGTAATAAAACTGCATGTGGGTTTTTTTTTTTGGTTGTAGGCACAAACGTGTCTGGCAGCATCAACTAGCAATGGCTTCAACATTTATTTAATTACACAAAAAGTCCCACTGAGAGCAGAGAGACTATTTGTATGCTTTAGATTAAGTAGCTGGTAGGTCACAAGCGGTGTTAAGAATCTAGCAAAATCACAACTTGAATTTGTATGTCACATATTAGAGTGTGTTCAGAGGAAGGTAATGGGGGTGATCATAAAGAGGGGAAAAAAAGGCTTTCAAAGGGAGAGTTCAAAAGGATAACATGGTTTGATTTTGAATTAAGAGGACCTGCATTCTGCGATTCTGTGAGGAGGGTAGATTCAGACTGGAGATTAGGAAGAAATTCTTGACAGTGAGGGTGGTGAGACACTGGAATAGGTTGCCCAAGAAGGCTGTGGATGCCCCCTCCTCCCTGGAAATGTTCAAAGCTAGTTTGGATGAGGCCTTGAGCAGCCTGATCTAGTGGAAGGTATCTGCCAATGGCAGAGGGATTGGCAATGAATGATCTTTATGTTCCCTTCCATCCAAAATCATTCTGTGAACCTATGGATCTATAAATAAGAGCAAAAGTATCAGAAGTCTGTGAAACAGTGACTGCTATTTAAAGAGGAATGACTATGTCCTGCTAAACACCTCTGCAGCCTTTCTGGAGGATCCCTCCAGCTATTGGAAGGCAGCTCTATGGTCACTCTGGAGTCTTCCCCTCCAGCCTGCACACCCCCAGCTCCCTCAGCCTGTCCTCACAGCAGAGCTGCTCCAGCCCTTGGGTCATCTCTGGACTCACTCCAACAGCTCTGTGCCCTTTTTATGCTGGGGACACCAGAACTGGTGTGGCTTTTTAAAGCTGGTTAAAGGTGGTCACCTAAAGATCCCAAATTACAGGTGATGTCAATTACTTGTATTTCTTTGCCTTGTTGTGCAGCTTCAAGTGGGGTTACCAAAGTTAACATCTTAGTGGGCACTGGCATGTTCGCAGCAAATTAGTTCACTCTCTCTTCTCACTTGTGTTATGTGCTTATCTTAATTGTTTAATGTAATATTTCTACTTAATTACAGGAAATGTCACTTACTATATTGATGGTAAAATGAACATGGGCATTGTAAATGACATTGTACATTTTTACAATGAGAGGGAAAATGATTCATTATGAGACAGAGTAAATTAACTCATACATCAAATGCTTCTAAGAGGTGTAAGAGGTGGAGGTAGGAGGTGCTTCCAGTTTAATCCCTTCTGTAGAGGAAATTAGAGTCAAATTATGTTAGACACTAAAGAGCAGAAATGGTCTCCGTGGCCTAGAGGAGGGTATAATGGTACCTAACATTTATAGACAGCCAAGGTAGCATCTTGCAGTTTATACACTGTGAGGATCACTTCATTTATCACTTGGAGTACCTTGCAGCATCATAGCATACTCCACAAGTGTTCTTGGGAAGCATGAATTCAGTCACAGCTAGTGTGAAGCAGCTGGGGCATGCCTGTGGAGGGCACAGGCATTAGCGGAATCACAATGAGTACCGTGAACTAGAAGCTGCAAATTGATGACTTTTGGTCAGCCATGGAAATTTTCTGGAAACTTGGTCCTGCCTAGTCTGTAAATTATTGCTGTTCCTTCTCCAGACATTTAAGCTGTGGCAGACCCTGGGGATGAGCACTATTCATTCACTAATAAGATCAGAGTTCTGCAGAAGTGAGACTACTTCAGCCTTACTCTACCTTACTCTCATGTAGGTGATCCTGCTGTAGCAGGGGGGGTTGGACTAGATGATCTTTTGAGGTCACTCCCAGCCCCTGACATTCTGTGATTCTGTGATACCTAACAGGTTCATTCTTTCTTTCTGTCTTTCACATACAACTATTTGATGCTTCCTAACTAAAGAGAGCTGGTATTCTCAGTGGTTTACAGGTTGAGGAGCTGTGTTTTAAGAGGGGGAAAATTACATGTGTTTGCCTAAAGGACATGTTCATGAAGCCTTCGTGCAGCATAAAGCTACCACCAGTCATTTCCAAGAGTTCACAACAAACCTTCCAACAAAAATGATTAAGGCAGTTGAACATCTTCCTTACGAGGACAGCCTGAGGCAGCTGGGGCTTTCAAGCTTGGAGAGGAGGAGACTAAGGGGTGACCTCATTCGTGTTTATAGATATGTAAGGGGGGAGTGCCAGGAGGATGGAACCAGCCTCTTCTTGGTGATGCCCAGTGACAGGACAAGGGCAATGGATGGAAATTGCCCTTGTCTGGAAACTGAGGCATAGGAGATTGGTTCCATAGGAAGTTGGGAACCTGAGGAAGATTTTTTTTCACTGTGAGTGTGACAGTACACTGGAACAGGCTGCCCAGGGACGTTGTGGAGTCTCCCTCTCTGGAAATACTCAGGAACTGTCTGGATGTGTTCCAGTGTGTTCTGCTCTAGGTGATCCTGCTCTGGCAGGGGGCTGGACCAGATGATCTTTCGAAGTCCCTTCCAGCCCCTGACATTCTATGATTCTATGAAAAGCTTTTGATGCTTCAGTTTCACATTCAGTGCAGCTATACCTCAGGCTGAGTGGCCAACAAAATATAAGGCATCATTTGTCAGGAGTGTAGGAAAAAAGAGAAAGGGACTTGGATCAGCAGAGAGTGAAGGTTTTGAGCCCGGCAGAAAAAAGGAATGGTCAAGTGGCAGAGGGAGACGAAGAAGACTGCAAGATTGAGGCTGGTTATTAGATACTCAAAGTGGGGATAATCTTTGCTTTTATTTACATTTGGCTGTTTTTAATACAAAGCATTTTCATTCCTGCACAGAGCATGAACTTCTGCATTTGCCACAAAAGAGAATTTGTTTTTCCAGGTGGCCAGCCAATACTGCACAGGAATCTCTTGCCACTGCTCCTTCTGCTACATTCCTTATGGCAGTTCTTCCCCTTCCCCATTCCACCAGTGCATTTACACACACACACACACACACACACTTAGAGGATTCAAAATACTGCTAACTCTCTGGTGTCACAAAGCCAGGAGAAAGAAGCGTAAGTCACTAATAAATGTTACATCCCAAAGCTCCAGCATGAAGAAAGATGGCCTCTTTCCCAGAAGCTGTGCACTGAATATTGAAATTTGTTTGCAGAGCAGCACTGAATACAGTCTTGTCAGCCAGTGCACGTAGCTAAGTGCAAGTGGTGCAGACTGCAGTTAATTAGTGAGTTTGATTTGCTACGCTGTGCCTGCAACTTTTTTCCTCAGAAAATGCCTTTCATGTACATAGCTGGTGACAAAATGTTCTTCAAAGAAGTTCTGTCCACATGTTTAGCTCTCCTCCAGAATATCACCACAATCTCTTGAATGGAAGGAAATCATCGTGACCTTACAAGGGGCTTTGAATGTCTTGACCATATCTCACCAGTATCTCAATGGACTTAAACTGCAGCACAGGAAGCTTCATCTCAACATGAGGCTTCTTTACTGTAAGGGTCACAGAGCACTGGAACAGGCTCCCCACAGTGGTTGTGGAGTCTCTTTGGAGACTTTCAAGCTCTGGCTGAATGAGTTCCTGTGCTCTGGCAGGAGGGTTGGACTCAAAGATCCCCTCCAACCCCTAATATTCTGTGATCCTGTGATTTTCACAGAATCACAGAAACATCCAGGTTGGAAAAGCCCTTCATGATCACCAAGTCCAACCTATAACCCTATTCTACAAGATTCACCTTCAACCATAGCCCCAAGCACCACATCCAAACGACCCTTAAACACACCCGGGGATGGTGACTCCACCACCTCCCTGGGCAGCTCATTCCAGTGCCTGACCATTCTGTCCGTGAAAAACTTTTTCCTAATGTCCAATCTAAACCTTTTCAGTCTCAGCTTGAGGCCATTCCCCCTTGTTTTGTCTCCAGTCACCTGTGAGAAGAGCCCAGCAGCAGCCTCTCCACAATATCCCTTCAGGTAGTTGTAGACAGCAATGAGGTCTCCCCTCAGCCTCCTCTTCCTTAAGCTAAAGGTACGATTAGTGCTCTCTTCTCATGCCAGATCTTTTCCACATGCACTTATATACACACTAAGAATTTCATGTGATTTGTGCAATCCATACATTATTTATTGATTGTCCATTATAGAAAATTTCACACTTTAAAGCAATAATATCATAGAGCTAAAAAGAAAAGGGTCATTTTTCAAAGACACAATTTGTCAGCCAAGTCCAGTCCTTGAGTATCAATGATGAAATATATTTGTGTTATTGAAAATATTAAATAATATTGATTTGTGTGTGTGTGAGGCAGTAGAAGAGCAGAAGGGCAGACAACAGGGACAATGCCTGATATATTATCTTCCCCCCCCATTTATGAGGATTTCATCTGAAACTCAACCTGCTCAGGACTTTTGAAGGATCTTTTTGCATGCGTCTGGAATGCTTTGGTCCTAATTTGTTTCTCTTGCATGTACAAGAATAAATGGTATTCAGCTTCAGCCAAGGCAGTGGATCTGCACAGAGGTAGAAGTGATAGAATAAAATTAAACCTTTTAAAACAAACTCACTGCAGTCCCTTCGTAAAGGTGAAATTAGTTAGCTCAGTCTGTTAATCACCTGTCAAAGTCTGACACTACAGAAAGCATTAGCAGCTGGAGTCTATTGTCCCGACCTGGATAATCAGCAAATCCAAGTTTATAAATTGTTGACTGGAAACAATGGGGTAGAGATAACCCGGAGAGGTTGTGAAAGACTTCAGTGGAGCTTATTTGCATTGCAGTTCTGCTGGAAGTCCCAGAGGCTTGGCTTTCTACCTCCTTACCGCCATTTATTTCTGATATGCCCCAAAGCATCCATGGCACCCAGTAAAACAGAACCGTGTGCGGGCAGCCAGCAGGGCTACTGTATCTTGTTTCAGCAGTTACTCTATTTCGAGAAGTTCCAAAGAGGCTCGGTGTGTATCTGCAAACCTGCAATAGCTGCTGAGTCGTGCAGCTTGTGAAACCTTTGACCTAGAGCAAAACTTCCAATGTTTGAGAAGGGAATCTGCACAGCTTCCAGTCTTGGCTTAATGCTGAGGGTTAGAAAGATGTTCTTCTCACATGTATAATTTTCTTTGCACTTCTTGGTACAACCTAGAGCTTTCATTTGCTTGTAATCTAAAAATGTCTGCCTTGCTAATCCACATTATGCACCTTTATTTTGTCTGTGTGGTGTCTTTCTCTACCTGTGCTCAAAATGTGCCTTATTGTGCACAGTGGTAAGACTATAGTGGTAAGACATATTCCTACCTCTACAGAGGTAAGAATTTCCCTTTTATCTCAGTTTTGGTGGCAAATCCTTTCTGCAATTTCTGGAAGTGAGCCAGCCACGTTAAGAGTGAAATTTGGAGCTTATTCTCTCTTCTAGCCTGCCAATGTTCTCACAGCAGGGAATATTAGAGGATAAATTACCCCAGGGAAAAACGCCAGGCATGGAAAGCTCAGGACATCCACAGGAGCCAAATAACAGCTTTCTGATATTTCACTTCCGTGAGTGTTCACATTCAAATGTAAACCATGTTTACATTTAGAGCTGCATCCATCATCTTAAAAGACCCCTCTGCATCATGCACCTTAGTGAAACAGTTCTGTCTGAAGCATCTGTTTCTTATGGGCTGCCTTACATTGTATTTTACTGGGGGAAAAAAAAGGTCTGGTGGGAAATAAACCAAACTGTCTAATTATTCCTGACATATAATTCCTCAGTGGAGGAACAAAAGGGCAGCTTCTCTTATGAAGTTTGTTCTTGCTGCTGATAATTTAGTTTTCTTCTCCCAAAGAAGCAGAGTTTTGAACCGATGAGCATTCTGAGATGATGGGTCTCTGCCTCAGGAACTGAGGATACAAGTCAGATAACACAGGCTGTAATTAGGTGCTTAAAAGAATAGGAGAGCCACAAAGATGATCCAAGGGCTGGAACACTTCTGCTGTGAGGATAGGGTGAGGGAGCTGGGGGTGTTCAGCCTGGAGAAGATTCCAGGGGGGAACCTTAGAGCTGCCTGGCAGTACCTGAAAGGATGCTGCAGTAAGGCTGGAGAGAGACTAAGTATGTCTAGGGACAAAGGAGAATGGTTTGAAGCTGAGGCAGAGCAGGGTTAGACTGGAGCTGAGAAAGAAGTTCTTCAGGAGAAGGGTGGTGAGACTCTGGAATAGGCTGCCCAGGGAGACTGTGTCTGCCTCCTCCCTGAGGGTGTTGAAGGCCTCGAGCAGCTGAGTCTAGTTGAGAAGTGTCCCTGCCCGTGATGGGGAGGCTGGAGTAGAGGAATCTCTGAGGTCCTTTCCAACTTGAGCCAGTCTATGACTCCATGATTCTATGATAGCAAAATAATCCCTCAAAAGTGAAGGCTGTCAAACTAGAAGAGCCATTTCCAGATCATTTCAGCCAGCATCCCACTGCATGAATCACTGCAGTTACACCAGCTGTGAATGCTCCCTGTAAGAACCAATTGTTGACAGTTGTGTTGCCCATTTCTAAGTCTTGTTTAATGCTTCATGTCTCCTATCTGCACTGCTGCTATTAGATGTTGCATTGTTATGTTGTTACAGCCCTGTCTTCTTCTCAGGGAATACAGGAAAAGCAGTTTCTCACTTGAAAGATTCAGGCCCACTACCTACCAAAAATGTCCTGGACACTTCATGGTGAAAAGAAGTGGCACAAACTGTCACCCAAGGGCCTGTGGGTATAATTAGATTTCTAATTAGAAGATACAAACTCATATGAATTCTGAGGACAATGGATCAAGACAGCTTTGTGATCCTCTTTGCAGAACAAGAAGTGCTAACAGGAGGGAAAAGACACCATGAGGAAAGAATAGTTGTTAAGTAGAAAGGCAAAGAATCAGGTTGTGAGCTGAGGCTAATTACAGCAAGAGTTAAAGGTAACTGGAGGAGGGGTTCAAGGCTGGGAGAAGGTATTTTCAGAGATCTGTATGAGGGTGATGTTCTCAGACTGGACTTCAGAAATGCTTTGCCATGTACCTTGTTGAAGGTGAACAGGAAACTGCCATCAATTTGCTCATGGATAGTCTGTCCACCAGCTCCAAACCTGCATGTGTCTACTACCCCTCCTGTTGACCTCTGCTCCTCCCTTCATATGCTGCTTTCTTGGGGCAGTCTGAGTAGATTGGGCAGCATCCTGGGATTCCTGCTGCTCCGAGGCTTATCTTTTCTTCCCCTCTTCTCTTTATATGACCCAGCCTCAGATACCTATGTGCAAGGACAGAGAGTGTGCCCAGGATGAGTAGTAGCCCTCACTACCCTGCACTTACCCCCTCCAGCCCCAAGAGATGCTTTCCCAACACCTAAAACTGGCTGCAGGGTGGACCAGTGCAGAAGCAGCAGCAGGGCCCTTGGGACGCGGGGGCATGTGCGGGAACTGCTGTGCTGGAGAAAAACATTTTCCATGTTCCCTGCAGACAGCTTTTGTTTGTTTATGTTCAGATACAAATCTCCTCAATTGTTTGGGAATGATAGGTCTCTCCCCTTGGAACTGAAAAACACAACCTTTGCGAGATAGAGAAAAGCGACTGGCATTCATAAGCTGCTGTTTGGCATGAACAAAGGACACTGAGATAAGACAGCCTAGAAGGGAGGCTTCTGTTCTCCACATTAGCAGCCTGATTATGCACAGATGCAGTACAGGCATGGGGGAGGCTGGGAGAGAGAAGGGGCTGTGAAGTGGCAGGATCATAGATACATCACACACTGTGGGAATTTATCCACCAGCCTTCTCAACACCTCAGGAAACCAAGCTGGAGTAGTATTTCCTCTTTTTGTTTTCCTGGCTAACTCCGTAGTAAGAAATATTTAATATTAAAGCAGGCCAAACACAAAGAGAGAGAGGAATGGGAAAGTATACAAATATTGGCTGTGGGTTTTATGCCTTTTGCAGCGCTGCAAAATTCTGGAAAACAAGATTTTATCAAAACCCTAAAGGTCCCAATTGTTTGAGCAGCTCCTCAGGCAGATTAGAAAACGAAAGCAAAGAAGTTTGCAGACTACACTTTTCCTGCTTTTGTTTGTAAGGGTTTTTGTATTGGCCATATGTGGCATTTCAGCTAGATCAGGCCTGTTCAGATTTTATTCTATATTGTAATAACTTTGAAAAAAAGAAGGAGTTTTTAACTAGTTACTATGAGTAGAAATCTTGGCCAGGCCCCCACTCCAATGGATTTATGCCTTGTTTGCTAGAAGTCAATGGAAAACTCATAACAATGTCAATGCTTTTGGGTTGTTTGGGGTTTTTTTGTCGTTGCATTTAGCATGGCTAGACAGACAGGTGACAGATAGAGAGCTACACACTTCTGGATTTTTTTCTTCCATGGGGAAGAAGTGACAGATACTGACAGTCACTATCAGAGTAACAAAATACTTCAGTACCCATTCCCAGACCCCATTAATCACAAATCATAGGATGGTTTAGGTTGGAAGGGACTTCAAAGCTCATCCAGTTCTAACCCCCCACCTTAGGCAGGGACATCTCCCAATAGAACAGGTTGCTCAAGGCCTTGTCCAACCTGGCCTTGAACATCCACAACCTCCCTGGGCAACCTGGGCCAGTGTCTCACCGCCCTTGCTGTAAAGAACTTCTTCCTAAGAACTTGGAATAATAGTACAAATATTATTAGGATAATGACTCAAGATGGTCTTTGTTTTGGTTTTGGTTTGGGTTTTGGGGGGATTTTATTCCCATGTCTTTCAGAATTGAAATGATTAGCACAGTTTGATGGGATCTAAAAATGTGTTCATCCAGTGAAGTGAAAGATCAGTCCCATAGTATATATTAAACTGGCACATAAACTTACATTTAATTTAGGACAACCCATTTGCCCAGGGAAGTTGTGAATGCTCCCTCCCTGGAGGTGTTCAAGGCCAGGTTGGATGAGGCCTTGAGCAACCTGTTCTAGTGGGAGGTGTCCCTGCCTATGGCGGGGGGTTGGAACTGGATGAGCTTTGAGGTCCTTTCCAACCTAAACCATTCTATGATTCATTCTATGAAATCATCTATTTGGGTAAAGAAAACCCTCCCTAAGTGGTTTCATTATCTTTGTTGCCCAAGTTAGGGCTTGAAAGCATTCAGCGTGGGATCCATACACGATCCCGTTTTCTAGATGTTGCTGTAAACTGTATCCCCTAGCTGAAGGCATCCTTCCCAGCTGCACATCTAGATGGAAACAACCTGAACCATGTCAGTCAGAACAGCAGCAGGGTCCCTTCACAGCTGAACACAGACATGCAGAATCCACAGCTAGTTTGCTGTATGGTAATTCACCCCAAAGACAGCTCTCAGAGTGAAACAATCCCAGGGACTCTCAGGTAGCAGGAGGTCACACGGGTTTCCTGGAAACTTTGGAAAGCTGCCCAAGCGTGGAGGCATTGCAGCCTCACCCAGCTTGACCCCGAATGCCAAGTTCAAAACCTAGCGACCGCCGTCCTCACAGCCAGCCAGCTGAGCAGAAGGCAGAGCTGTGCTCCATGGCCAAAATACATAATGGACCAGATCCTCATCCTATGTAAACAGGGAAACGACTGCAGCATGGCTATGCCAACTGACTTTAATGAAGGCTATCCGCCAAGAGCTCGAAAGGCATGGCTACATGGCTCAAACCAGTGGTGTGCTACACATCTCACAGCTGGTTGCAAATATTTTCTTATATGGCACAGTGCAGTTCCATATTGTGGTATTAGCTTTGGTCCCAGAAGTCCCTCAGACTGCCAGCTGACTTGGCTGCAACACATGGTCACAGCTATATACATACTGGTATGTACACACGGAGTCAAGGAGAGCTCTGTGCACTGCCATATTGCACAATATTGTGCCTGAAGTCACATGGATTGATCTGGTGACAGCAGTGCTTAGGGTTTGTGTGCTACCAAACAGCCTTCTTTGATTTTTTTTTTCCCTTTTCTTTTGAATTATGCTTGAATAAACAAGGCTGAACTCTGCTTTTGAATGGAAAAACAGATTGGCCACATGCTATAGTGGTCATGCTCCTGGTGGGAGATGCATTCCCTGCTTTTGTCTTTTATGCATTGATTGCTGGAGATGTTGGGCGGTCTGAAACCTTCTCATCAAGCCCAGCACCTGAAAATTATCATCTACCTACCTGCAATGCTTCAGGTCCTCTTCTTGCAGACTCTTGAATGTGCACAGTCTGGCTGCTGATGGCAGCACAAAGGCCACCAACAGAGCAAGCTGGTTGGTGACATCCCACTCCACCTTCTTCTGCAGCTAGAGCAGCTGTGGCCAACAGCAGATCATTGTGGAGAAGATGATTGTAACAGAAGCATCTTACAAGCAGTTGTAAATTTCCCTCATTTTCCAGCTGGCTCTTTCCACAGGTAACTTGAGATAAAGTGTGAGTGTGAGTGTGCCCATGTAGCTACTACACCAACACGCAGAGGGTTACATAAGCTAGCGCTGGAGAAAGGCCTTTTTGAAAGTTTGCCTTTCGGTCCCTTGAGAAGGAGCAATCCAGTGAGTTTGTTGGTTTTATCATGCTCACTGCTGCTTAAAAGAAGACAAAATGTGGCAAGAAGCTCATTAAGAGAGAGAGATTGGATCTGTGTTAGTATGCAAATGCTAATCCATTAGGACCCTGCTCATACACCAATCAATCAATTAACTCCTCGGTCTCTGTATTGTTCATTATTTGAAAAATGCTTTTAATCATTTTGCTATGCATTAATTAATAGCATGCCTAGTTGAAAAGAAAGGAGAAAAAAAGAAATGTAGCATTCCTTGGGGCTTACAAGTACAAATATTTAGCATTCAGCTGTGGTTCTGTGATTAAGATGTATCATGTGGCCAAAGATAAGACAGGGATTTACAGGATCAGAGATACAGGGCAACTTGATTTTATATCAACTGTTCCACAGATATCTTTTATAAAGTAACTGATAGAATATAAGCCATTATTTGTCACAGATTTATCCAAAATAAATGCAGAACTGCAGAAACAGAAATCAAGAGAATAAAATCTATTTTCCCTCTGCTATTTAAGACCAGAATAAGAGCAAATGGATGCAATCCCACTGTCTTCAAAAGAAATACTACAGGAGAGATGAATTTGGCTCCAAAATTCAGTAAGACAACAATAGACAGAAAAGATGTTCTGGAACTGGATTTTCTAAACAGTTTATTAATTAAAAAAGAAAGGAAAGAAAAAAAAAAAGGGAAGAAGGAAAAAAATAGACATTTATCAGATGAGGAAAGAAACAGGTCACAATAAAGGGATTAAAATGCTGACCTGGGCAATAGATGTGCAGTGGGACAGGCAGTGTGAAATTGATCCACGAGTATGGAATTATTTGAGACGAGGGTGAGCTGATCTCCCTGCACATCCTACAAGTCAGGCACCATCATTTTACAAATGCCATGTGCTGGAATTTGGGGATGATGTAGTAAAAGGAAGAGCAGCAGTCAAGGTGAGAGGAGAGTGATATATATGAGAATTTAAACAAAGGTGACAGTCACAGAGAGTGTCTGAAGCAGATTAATAGATGCAGGAAAAATAGGAGCTGAGAATTGTTCAGGATCAAGGCTGAAATCAAGGTGACAAAGAGGTAAAGTAAAATGTGAATCCTGCTTTTGCAGGAGTGAGGAGGGATTGTATGGGGCAAAAGGATGCTGCTTTGCTGCATGCAGAGCTCTGTTTCTCTCCTGCAGATGAACATGGCTGTTACACAGGTGAGTAATCCCATTAATTTCATTTTCTTTCATATCAGCCATTGGCTTTGAGGAAACTGTGCCTGAATGAGGGCTCACAGGTGCAGTGATTTGCAGGCTCAGTGTTCAGTGTGACCTAACAGCCAATTTCTAAGCTGCCCCAGGGCCTGTGTCAGAGAAGCTTTGCTACTATTTGCACCATCATGAGTGAATGGCTCCTCTCTTTCCTTGCAGCTTTCCTCATGTGGCCATTACTAGAGTGACCTCTGTGTCCTGGGACAAAGAAATACATTGCTGCATTTTCTGCCTCCTTTGACTTCAGTAATTTAGTCAAAGGAGACTAGGAAAACCCATGCATTATGGACTGCTCATTCTCCACATGCATTCTCTTTGTTACCTATGATTCACCAAGCTCAAACCATGTTCACCCATTTGAAATCCTGAAGCTTTTACTGTAACAGAAGGAAAATTCCTGATCCCTTCACTTAAAGGCTTGTTTTCCAAAATATTGCTAAGGATTTCTAGGAACATTTTGACTTTCATAGATAAAACACTGAGTTTGGTTTTATTAGTGGATATATGCTGAGCAATGCACAGAGAGTTGAACTGCTGTCTAGAGTTGTAAATTAACCCTCATTTTTATACTGCATCAGCTCATACTCTTTATTTTCCTTTCTGAGTTTTGTGAGTTATTATTTCTATGTTCTATTTTGGGAGGATATTTGAGAATCTGTTCAAAAACATCATGGAGTAGTAAAATAAGCAGAGGGCAGGACCTCACCATTTATAACTCAAGTCATGCCACTTATTTACTATTTGTTACTCAGATTATTCCTTCCCCCCATAATACTAATATACACGTTTGCTTCACCATGATGGTTTTCTTAGACACAAAAATCCCCTTCTTGGATAATATTTGTTCTGAAGCTCCTGAAAACAGAAACAGAAGAAATGGTGCAAAAACAAAAGGGACAAATGAAGTTGCTTGTTGAAGGTCACTCTCCAAGCAAGTAACAGAGCTGGGAATAGATAAATACTGAGAGGATGAATGAGCCATATGGGAATGCCAGGGACCAAAGCTTGTGTTTTATTTTGAGGAGAACTATTGTGTGTGTGAAATACAGCTACCTGTACCTGTGCTCTAACCTAGTCTGTAGGTTATCGCCATAGACCAGGCTCTGGAGGAAAAGGTGGTGGTATGGAAGAGATGGCAGCTTCTGGGCAGGAGCTGCCTGTCAGGGAGGTCCTGAGCAGCTGTGCTGACTGCAAGCGCAGCTCTTGGGGAAGGCACAATGAAGAAGGGACACTACACTTCTGGTGCTCCATAACTGCTATCATGAGAGACAAAAGGGCTTGCTAGAAAGAGCTGGTTAGAATATCTGTAAGGGCTGTAAGATTTAGACTTGGAGTTTTCTAAGCTTTCAGAAGGGAAAAAAAAGTATTCTTCACTTTATCATTAAAGAACTGGAATTGAATCTCTACAAGAAATAGCACTTGTAACAACACAGAACATCTTCATTTACAAAAATAATAAATACTTCAACTGGGAACTGTTGACCAGCTCTAATTTTGAACACTGCACACACTCTGTGCCTTTCCCTGTTGTGGGAGGTGGAGTTTGCCAGCAGCAGTCACAGGGACGCTGTGAGTAAGTCCTCTGGAAAACCACCGTGCTAATGTGAAAGGGAGTGGCTGCAAGATTTGGGAATCATTCTGTTTATTAAAAGCCATCATTCACTCATTGGCAGGAAGGACAAATAAGTTATCGTGGCAAGGGCCCAAGACGTGAAATCCCTGGCACTCATTCCTTACTCTACCTCTGTGGTCTGAGCTCAGACTGAAAAACACTCTCAGAGGTGTTAAATGCTGAGCTGTTTTTATTTTAAGTTGCCATTAACTCCAGCGTTTCCCTGCTTCACATAGAGCACAGGATGGAAAAGAGAGCACGTGATGTCTGTGGAGCTGTATGGCCACAAAAGCCAGCAAAAAAAATCCAAGGTCCTGTTGCTAAGGAATATTAAACAGGAATTCTGGGGGCAGAGGAGATATTGTATCCAACGCTATCCCAAATTCTGGTGGACACAAAGGAAATGAATCAACTGGGACTCATTCATCTCAGTACCATTTAAAAGATGTGGACAATGAGTTCGCACTGGGAAAGGACAAAAATCAGTAATGGAAGTGTTATTTTCAAGGAAAATCAAACAGGAAATTCCAAACAATGGAAAGTTTCAAACATTAAATGTAGCACCAAGACCATGAGTGTATTTCCTTTCAGATGTATTTGTTTAGATATGAAAAGAGTGAAAAGTATTTATTGCCTTTTCCTCACTGGCAAAGGCAACATTTCTCTAAAGTCCTGGGCATCTGCTGCTGGGATCTGCTTACGCAGAGCTGAGGCCAGGCAGGCTGCAGATTGGATGAGTTTGTGTATGGAGACACAGCAATGGCAAAGCTCTCGCTGCTGGTCTGCCCTGCATTCTTGGGCAGAGAGAACAGCACAAGTAACCACTTATGACACTTGAAGAATTCACCAAGAGGCGTTTGCCTAACCCTGTGATTACTTCTACCTGTGCCTATAAACATCCTGCAAATCATTATGGTATGGGAAGTTGTCTCTTGCATTGATTGCAGATAACAGATGACATTTTAAACAAGAGAAAAATGAAGTCCTCCCGCTCCTGACATTTTCACCACTTCTTTCCTTTACTAATTTTCAATGTCAGAGACAGTTTGTGCCAAAGTGCTAAAGTGCTGCTCCCATAGATTTGCAAAGTGAATTAAGCTCTCCATCCATCTCCTCTGAAGAGCGTATTGATGTGCTCCTCGCTGTGTGTGAGAGATGAGAGAAACAGCTTTCCAGAGGCATGGCCCTGGGGAGTATATTTAGGAATTAACAGTTAGGCCACTGGTTTGCAAAGGAGTTGTAAGCTCACTTAGATATTAGCCTCCTGCCCCAAAGAGAGCTGTGACTAACTGCTCAAACCTGAGATGTGCACCCATTTAGTGCATTGCCTCATACCCCAGCGCCCTCCCTCGCTGTATCTTTCAGAGCTATTTGCTGTGCTTGTTACCAGAGTCACACATAAAACTCTGGACTTATGTTCATGAAAGGTTGGCACCTTTCAAATCCAAAACCTTTTCACTCAATGTAAACATTTTGTTCCCCTAGAAATTTGTCCCCTGCACATTTTTATCTACCAGATCTATGATCTTGTGCGAGTGCCTTGTAAGAAATGTGAAAGTCAGAGCAAATAAAAAGAAAGAACTCTCTGGAACTATGCAGTCACCAGTCCTGAGTCATCAAAAATGATGAGCAAGGCTTCCTGAAACAGGAAGTCTTATGAAAAAGTAAGTAAATAAGCAAAAGAGAGACTTTTAACTCGCCTCTATTTTTCAGAGCTCCCAAGCTCACATTTTCCAGTTTTGTTTCATAAATCAGGGATATAATTTTCTAAAAATAAGAAATACATTAATTAATATTAAAAAATTAAAAAAGAGATGATGTTCTTTTCCTGCATCTCCAGGAACTTTAACTTTAAAAAGCCTTTCCCCTCCACCTTCAAATGTTGCACTAAATAAATTCTGGGCAGAGAAATTTCAGTCACAACCACTGACTTTCATGCTCTGTTTTAAAAGTGTAATCCATGCCACTGTGCTCAGGAGTGGCTTTGCAGAAGGGAATGTTTTTAAACAGGCAGAAGTGCTTCTAGTGCTGTTAAAGACCAGTTGCCATCTAAGTAGTTCTGGGTAGGGAATGAAAAATAGTTGCACATGTGAAACAATGTGGATGATCTGTCCTAGATTTCACCAGCTAGTGACCACTTCTCTATCAGTCCCACATTTGTGCGTATAGACCTTTAAAACTGCTACCACCAGATAACAGAGGAGCAGAGGGGCTAGTTTAGGAGCTAAACAGCTGGTCGCTGGTCTGGTATTGTGCATGCTTGTGTCTGAGTCCTTGTCTGACCTCTGGAGGGATCTTGCCCCCTCCCTTCCCCTTGTGCCTTATTTATCCTGTTTGTAAGACAGGGTTAATGATCCTGACTTCTTTTGTAAAGCACGTTGAGATCTGCCAATGAAAACTGCCACAGGAAGAAGGCAAGGATTGTTACAGTGGCTGTAATGGTCATTCCCAAGGCTTTGGAAATAATGATGGGACCTCCTTTCACTGGATGGGCACTCGCTGGATGCAAACGTTTCAGCTGCGTGAAGAATCAATCATGTCTCTTGGGCAGCAGCTCTGTTTGACTTTTACTTGGAGGGTACCGTAAACCCTCTGTGATTTCCAAAGGATCTCTCTTAGCAGCCTGTGCCTGCCCAAGCGAAATGTCTAAACAGTGGTGAGAGACTGCAGAACCACACCTTTCAAGATTATTTGCTAGGAATGAACACCTTGTTGGATGCCCTTATGGAGCTACTGGATCCCACTGCTGTATTTGCACTTCCCTGCTTAACTCCATTTCTTCTCAGGGGGTCTAGACATTCGAGTCTGAACCTTATCCTTTCCCCCTTATCTCTAATAACCAAAACAATGCCATTTTGGTTAAGTATTTAACTGGATTTCCTCTTTCTGAGTGAAATTCACCTCTCTGAGCTTTGTGTGGTAGGGCTGCACCACAAAGGAGTGATGAAGTCCATGTGACTGTGTTGCTTTCAGAGACTTCTTGAACAAACGTGACTCTGAACCTGAACTCCCTTTGGCTTCGTCTGCAGATCTGGCTGCCATCCCCAGCACAGACATTAATGTGTCTTCCTGGACAGTTCTCCAGGATTTGTCTCCACCGCAAAATCAGTAAAGTTGTGCCAGAGATTTCAAAAGAAGGCCGCAGCAAAATTTTAGCACAGTGCAAATATCAAATGAGTAGTAGGAAAAGACCAAGAGATCAATAAATAACTCTGGCCAAAAAAAACACTGCCTTAAAAAAAAAAAAAAAAAAGGAGGCAATTATGTTGCTTAAATTAAACCCCTGTTACATGAGAGAATGAACTACAATGAATCAGGGAGAAGTCCAAGGTTTTTGTTAGCAGGTTGCAGCCCATAGTGACAACAGCTGATTAATCCTGAAACTGCCTCCAGCAAAGGGATCCTGTGTCAGGAGACCAGACCTGTGTATTACTCACAGAGGCTTCCTGGAAAGGCCAGGAGCACTTTCAGCCACACACCTTCAGACTGCAGTGGCTCCAAATGTATATGTTTGGAAATGAACAGGAGAGAGATTTACCTGTAAGGTATTCTGTTGCTGGTTGCCATAGAATCATAGGATCAACCAGGTTGGAAGAGACCTCCAAGATCATCCAGTCCAACCTAGCACCCAGCTCTATCCAGTCAACTAGACCATGGCACCAAGTGCCTCATCCAGTCTTTTCTTGAACACCTCCAGGGACGGCGACTCCACCACCTCCCTGGGCAGCCCATTCCAATGGCAAATCTCTCTGTGAAGTTATTCCTCCTAATATCCACCCTATACCTCCCCTGGCACAACACAATTTGACTCACTTCTGTAGTTCCCATCCTGTTAGCTACACAGCAGCATCTCAATAATGTGCTTTCTGAAAAGGCTCCTGAGTTGAGTGTTTTTTAAACCCTTTCCCTCTACTTCCCTTCCCCTCTCCCCTCTTCCCCCCTTTTGTAAATCTTTCATAATTGTCATCTCCTTCTCATTACAGTGTCCATGTCTGACATTAACAAATGTTTTAAAATTCATAGCACATTGCTGATGTTAAACTTTGCTCAGTCAGAGACCATTAGTTTACTTGATGCATGACTCTCCGAATACTTTGTAGGGGTAAATATAACAAACTCACGATAATTACTGCGTGTAACATGTTTGCATTCAAACATGACCTTGAACTTACTTCTCAAACATTTCAGAAATGTCAGCTATGATGATAATCTTTGTTCATTACTGAAGAGAGTTTCTGGGCCCAAATTGTGTAAGCCACATTTTCTATCTTTCGAAAACGACACAGCAGAGCTATTTTTATTGTTTTAAACTTTTAAAACACTTTTAAATCTCAGTAGCCCTCTGAGTCATGCGATCCTGTGACCATCTTGGCACTTTTCCAGTCCAAAAGTCTATTAAAAGCTTTGACAAAAGACACTTTAATTTATTTTAGGAGCAGTGACAAGGCCAACCTGTACACTTATTAACTCTGCTGAAAATGACATGGGATCGTTGCACCACATTTTGCTACGAGCTGTGGAGTCCTAATTCTAAAAGCAAAGGCTATTATTTTCTGTAGAAATTAATGTGATAGGGTTTTCATCTGCACTGAAAAACACCCACAGCTAGCAAAGGCAATGCACTGATAGAGCCCCTACCTGAGCTTCATGCAATTCCGGCTGGATCAGCCTCTCTGCTAGGAATGTGATGGCTCAGTGGTGAATTCCCCTGCCTCGGGCTGGTCTCCCCGTGTGGCAGGAGGATGCAGAGGGCACAGAACAGACTGTCATCTCTGTTCTAGAGAGCTGCAGTGCCTTGGCTCATAGATTCACACAATGGTTTAGCCTGGAAGGGACTTTGAAGATCTATTGCCTGCCCCCTGCCACGGGCAGAGACACCTTCTGCTAGCCTAGGTTGCTGAAGGCCTCATCCAGCCTGGCCTTGGACACCTCCAATGAGATCTCCCTGGGCAACCTGTGACAGTGTCTCACCGTACCACTGAACCTCATTCAGTCCTTGTCTTTGGTTTAGGCAGTTAACTAAGGCTATGACTGACCAAGTAGCTCAGGCAACCCACCATGAGAGAGAAAACCTTTTCCTGTGAGACACTATGACAGTGAAAACACCCAGCTGCTGAAGTCTCCTGCACTCTAGTAGAAGAGAATGACCTTTACCTTATAGCTTAGAAGTGTTCTGTGTTCTGCAATCATTTAGTAGTGTTGTTCTCAGTGGGAAAACAACATTTATCCTAAGGAAGAAAATGGCTTTTTTTGTAGGAACTGGTGTGGTGTAAAACCTAAGTGACTGCCTTCAAGCCAGGGCAAGAATTCCATCTCAGCTGGAGCTGCCTGTATTCAGAGGATGGCAAGATTCCTTCCCTGCTTCCATCACTGTCTTGTGCTCAAATGCTACATTCACAGAGAGTCAAAATTAGAAGATCTCTCTCCTTGTGCTAAAAGCAGCTGCTGGTTCCACTTGTCTGATGCCTGTTTGCTTTCACAGCACTGAAACTGCTTTTAATAACAAAGTGAAAGTGACACCAGTGCCAGTCACTTGTATTTCCCTATGTGCATTTTACATTCAGCTTCTTCTGCAGCTTCCTAAATTAGGTACTGTCCACATTAGAGTTGAAGCCACGGCAGCCACAACTATGTTTAAATGTGGTTGCTTACTAGTATGATTCCAGCATTCCATTTCTGACCACAAGGGAATGAGGATTTTGAAACTGTTGTTGCTGTTTTCCTTACCTCCCCAAGGTACAAGCTGCAATGTGCCGTTGGTGGTGAGGCTGGTCTTTGGCTGATGCAAGCTGTGAGATTTTGGTACAGCCATATTCTTTTTGATCTGTCTAGGCTCTGCTTCTGTTTCTCTGGATAGACTACACCATCTAGGATTTGGTACCACCATTATGCTGGCAGGCAGAAAACACATGGATTGTGTTGCTCAGTCCATTACCTTTTGGGAAGAGACATAGGATGGCATAAAAAGAAACTCCTCTGCAACCAAAAGCATTGCTTGGGAACTCTCTTAAATGGAAGCAATGACAAAACTACCCCTAACAGCATCTCAGTAACAAGGCTATTCCTTCCTCTTCAGGTTAAATACTGTAGCTACAGGTAACAAAATATTAGGACAATATTTTGAGCAGTAATTCTTTACTCCAAAGCACCTCATGGATTCCATTTGCTTTATACATGCTTTTAGATAACACTGTGATTTGATTTGTATTACTCAGTGGAACAAAGCACAGGTGTAAAATTTACTCATGGAGTGATGACTCAAGGCTGTGGAGAATCCAGCCCTTTAGAATTCTGTTTGAAGTGCCATCAAATGCTGGCTTTGCATGACCGTGGACAAGGAAATACCCTGCAGTGCACTAAGAAGCAATGCGACAACTACATTTTTAACCCTGTGATACAATCTCACCCAAAACCTGAGGATTCAGATCCCAGGATTGGGATTAAAATTCATTAATCAAAGTGGTTCACGTTCAAAGTCCCCTTTAGACCTGTGTAGGGCAGAGAATACACTTTTTGACTTCTTAAGATGACTTCTTAAGATGACTTAAGAAAAGTTGCAATTTAAATCAGAAAATTGTATTTTCTTTTTTGCCTCTACGATCAGGAAAGGCAATCCAGGAATTGCTACAAAAAACCTTTCCAACAGGGCAGACTACAGTTTTCAGATAGAAAAAAAATGAGTGGTTATGTCCTTTAGAACAGTCTCTCTCTAAAAGTCATGGAAGCTTTTAAGGGAGAAGTATCTCAAGTTCTAATTAGGAGACTATCTTCAAAGACCTGGTACTTGGCTCTTCTACCCAGGCTTGTATGCACATCCACACCCACTACCAGCAAGTGGTACAAAAGGCAAAATTAATTTCTCGAGCACACTGTTGAGTATGATGGCATTTCTATGGAGAGCTTTGAAAGAGGGAATAGTGGTAAGAGAAAAAAACCAGT
Organism: Tricholaema leucomelas; assembly: GCA_013400475.1. Taxonomy (NCBI): domain Eukaryota; kingdom Metazoa; phylum Chordata; class Aves; order Piciformes; family Lybiidae; genus Tricholaema lacrymosa; species Tricholaema leucomelas. The sequence goes on along the minus strand of WAAF01001341.1, from coordinate 568,954 downwards.
GCTTGTTTCTTGATTAAGGAGTTGAATTCATACCCAGGAGATCAGTCTGGGCAACAGATTTATTAACTGGCACGGGGCAAGCCACTTCAGTCAGTACTCTGAGAAGCCACTAATATCACATGTACAAAGAGAGGCAATAAAAGATGGGAATGGAATAGCTTTTTGCCCCTGACCTGTCAGTAACTTCCCCTCTGCTTGTAGTCTACCACTGTCCCAACAGAGCATTCATCATCACTGCCCTTCTGCCTGGCATTGCTGATTTGGAGATTACTTGCTGGCTGGCCACGCAAACTGAACGAGCTAAGGGGCTACCCACAATCACTCTTGCAGAGAAATGTAAGGAAGGCTGAGAGAAAATGCTCTGGAGTGAGAAATACCACTTTTGATTCATGTATTCAGAATCTATTACTCTTACATTTTAAGTAACAAAGTAAGAGTGCATTACTTTGTAAGTCTCGTGGGAGGGAAGCCTTTAATGGAAAAGTATCTCAAGCTTCAATTAGGATACTATCTCAAAAATGTCTCAAGATCATTATTTATAATAATCTAATTGGACTTACCTCATTTTTGTACCAGCTAAGAATGTGACCCTCTACATCTATCTGCAGAAATCTTCAGTCAGAAATTATGTCTTTGGAAAGTGTTTCAGAGCCTCTGATGAGCTGTTGAACGACAAAGCTCAGTGCTTCAGGCCACCTTCTTTAACTTAAGGGAGTATCTCTTTAATTAAAAGAGATAACATATTTTTGGTGTGGTGTACATCTGAGTGCTCCTAGTCCTGTCTCCTTGTAGAAGAAAAAAAAGAAAAAAAAAAGAAAACAACTTAGTTTAATAGGAATGACCAAAAGCAGTAGGTGGACTAATTTGTGTTTGGGGCATGTGAAGGAGTTTTTATTTTTTAAATGGAAACATATTCTTTTGATTAACAGACTTTCAGTCTTCAAAATGCCTTTGCTATATCCATGTTTGGATGAAAAGCATATGTTCACCTTCTAATAAGCTGTTATACTACTGCTGGCACAATTTCTTACCACAGGTTTGCCACAGGAACCGTGATTCACACTATCATGTGTTCTGGACTACTTAAAATTACAGTTATTAAGCAGTTCTGAGAAAGGAAAAGCTCTTAAACCCCAGCACATCCAGCAGGGCCTCAACGTGGCAGGTATCTCATCCCAGCTGCCCACCCTGCTACAAATACAGACAGGCATTTTTATAGGGCTAGGTGCACAGTTATAACTTGCAACAATCCCTTTTGACTCATTCATTCTTAAAAACTGTTATTTTTCCTTCCTTCAGTTTTGTATTTTCCCTTTTTGCCTTCCATTTTTTTTTTGGCTACTACTTACTACTTCATGTTTTCACTTCTTTGCTACTATTTCAGAGTGTTCCTAGCTCTCTTTTCTAGTTGCATCTTGCCAACCCTTCTTTCACTTCACACCTCCCCCTACACCACAACCAGTGTGCATCCAAATAGCAGAGCTGAATCCTGCTATGACACCAACCGACAGAGCCAGATTTGGGTTTCCCTTGTCAGTCTTGCCAGTAGATTGAGTTCAGCAACTTCTTTACCGGTTTTGGAAACAAACAAAACCAACAGCAAACAGCAGCCAAAACTTATGAAAGGGACAAAAAAAAACAAAAAACCAACAAAACAAAAGTTAGAAAGCCCCCCCCCAAAAAGCAATGTTTCATTATTTATTTATTTGTTTTTAATGGGTGTGTTGGTCATGCTGGGGCCCACAGCTTAAAATAAATAAAATCCCGGGATGACTGTGCTGGCTAATTTGTGAGATAAGCCTTTTATGTTGGGGATTTTGTCTGGACAAAGTGAGCAGGCTGGAGAGCTGAATAAGCAAGCAAGCAAGCCACTTACCGTGCCTCTTGCATCACACACACATAACTAATACGTTAATCATCAACGGCCAAACACAGATAGCAGCTATGATGCCAGAAATAACTTGTCTCTGGTTGACCTATCATATTTCTTCCCTTTGGTGCCTTCTTTCTAACCCCCGTTCACTTTTGGTTTTGAAATCGGTGCGCAGATCAAGAGTTTCACAGACCCTTTCCTTCTCTAGCTTTGCCTTTTGTGTGAAGTCTCCTGACATGCCAAGCGTTGCCGCCGGCTATTAGCGCTCGCTCGCAGACTATGAATCCATTTTCCAGGCTGCCATGGGCAGTGGAGGCAGGGCATGAGTCACAGCTCATGTTAGAGTTTGTTCAATTATATCCCAGTCATTTGAGCTAATTGAGTCAAATGATACAGTGTCACAGGACTTACTGTAAGTCCGGAGGATTTCTCCTTCTGCCTAAGCTGCTCATCTTCAGCTGTCAACAGCTCCCGGCGCTGGGTGCTATCGCTGCCAGACGCCTGGCAGTGAAAATCCCCAGCAGCCCGCACCCGCCTGCGCGGCAGCGCCAGCCCCGGCGCCGGGGGCTGCGCGTCCCTCCCGCTGCCGCCGCAGCCTGCGCGCAGCTCCCGCACCTCCCTCCCTCACGGACTGGTCGCTGGACACAAGCAGTCCGCCCCCCGGGGGTGTGTGTGGGGTCTCTGCGTGCTCGGCTCCTTTGAGCTCCCTGGGAGCCCCGCGGGACGAGTCAGCACCGAGGCGGGGGTGCCGCTGCCGGCCGGCCTGTGCCGCAGCCGCTCTCTGCCGGAGCCGCCAGCCGCAGCAAGCTCTGGTGGCTTTGCTCCGCACGGGAAGCGAGAGTCACCGAGTAAAACTGCGCCGCTCAAGTGGGTGTTGCGCGCCTGCACTCGGCGCTGCCTTTCCCCTGTGCGATCCCTGCGTGGCAGTGGGGTTCGTCCTGTCTGACACCAGGGTCGAGGCCAGCGGCGTTTGCTGCTGGGGGATAGTAAAGCATTGCACTTAAATGAGTGCGTTTCACTTGGAGTGTAAAGTGCTTCGCAAATGTAAATTAAGTAAACCCGTCAGCTCGGGGAGATAAAGAACTCGCTCTGCATCTCGGAGGCAGATGATAATCTGAGACACAAAGAACTGAGACCAGAGGCTCGGCTGCCCAAATAGGACACCTCAGTGCCAATGAACAGACTGTGGAATCCGTTACCAGTGTTAGACAGCAGCTATTCCCCTCCAACCGCGTCAGGAGGACAGCAGCATGCGAAGTCTTGGCATTGCACTTGACAGCCAGGCGTGGTAAAAGCTTAGGGGAAAGGTTAAACACCGAGCTCCCAAAATTAAGCTTAGGGAAATAATTTAAAAGGAGGAAAAAAAAAAGATCTTAGATGTAGAGTTCCCAAAATTAAGCTTAAGGGGGGGAAAAAAATCTCTGGGATTATTTTTAAGGAGGAATGTGATGATTAATGACATGAATTGTTTTGACTTACGAAAAATCAGTCTTTAATGAAAAAAGTGCCTTTAGTAGAGAAAACCTTTCCCATTGTCTTTGGGAAAGTGATTAATTTATCACTCGAATGCTACAATATGACTTCATCTGGCGTTACGAGAGCAGAGACTATGTGGAGGTCAGAGAGGTCTCTCAGACACCTCAGTTTTGGGTAAGGATGAACCCTAGGAGGGCTTCCTGTGCAGGTTACAGAAACGAGGCTGGAATTCTGCTGGGGTTTTCAAGGCAAATTTGAGGTAATCTTTGTCTCACCCAAACTATGAAAAGTGAGAGTCGCTCACTAACAGAGAGCTAGTGGAGTGTGGGATAGTTGTCATGCCTCAGGGCAAGACCCGTGCAAGGTCTTAGAAGTCCTCTCCAAGTCCTAGAAGAAGGGATCTTCTGAAGAAGGCCAGGAGGGGAAAATGCCAGTGGTGGTTTTTGGCTGAAGGTTGACAGGCTGTTATGGAATAACCTTTCTCTCAGTAAGTCAGAGCCCAGAGGGATTGACTTTTCACCCCTACAGATGCTGCTCTTTCTTTGGAAGTCAAGCAGTGACTCCTACCAGCTCTTCAAACTCCTGACTTGTAGAGGGTTTTTAATTTACTGAAACAAGCTTGGTTCAATCAAGACTTTTTTTTTCCCTCTGGATACCGGGAACTGATGTATTCCCTTTATAGTAGAACTGACAGTAAAATGCATCACTGGAAAGAAAATTATCCCTCCCTCCTGTTTTACTTCTGGTTTTAACCCCTGCTATAAAATAACCTTTGCTTTTACACTTTACCCAAATAGCATACATGATTCACTCCACACATGAAAAGTGAAGCTTTTTTCCAGGTAAGGTCCATTAGCTGACTTCATACTGAACTGACTTTCTTGCAGTTCAAAGAAATCTGTTTTCCCAATGTAGAACACTTGAACAAGGCAACATTGATTCAGATGCTACACACTTGACTATTTGCAGGAGTACATATTAGATCTTCACTTCAGACTGAAACCAAACATGAATGCAGATTGCAAGTGTTGGCTGATTTGTTGTTTGCCCTCTTGGCTGCAAATTGCCTTTGTGCCACAGTGCAGCAGTTCTGCTGCAGCCATTGCTCTGCAGGGATGGCCAAAGGAGAAGTTGTGCTCTCACAGAAACACTACCTGTTCTCCATGGAGATCTATTTATGTCCTTATGAAACAATGCAAAATTCACATCAGTTGCAGTATTTCACTAATAGAAAGAGTATTTGTTTTGTTTTTCTGAATGTGATGTTGATTTACTTAATGCCTGCTGTGGTACTAGGGGAAGAAACTGTCATAGAACCACAAAAACCATAGAGAAAAAATGTGAATGGAAGGGGATCTCTGAAGGCCATTCAGTATCTCCACTCCAGTCTTCTGGTTGAGGCAGGCTTGTCACCAGCATTGGATGAAGTCAGTCAAGGCTTTGTCATCCCTAAACCTTTAGAGTCTCCTGAGAGTGCAATTCCACCCTGGGCTGCCTTTTCTAGCATTTCTTCATCCTTGCAGTGAGAAAGATGTATCTGCTTCACCAGCTGAAACACTGAAAGATGTAGTTTGTGGCTGCTACTGCTTGCTGTGTTGCCTGTTACAACTGAGAAGAGCTTGGTCCTCTCATCTTCATACTCAAGCTGTTGTGGGAAATTATGGAGTAAATACGGAATTTCTGTCTTACTGTATCCATTAATAAACTGGAAAACTTACATAGTGAAATATACTAGGCTAAAGCATTTGAGGTGCAGGTTTCATTCTTACCAGCCTTTCTGAACCTCCAAGTTGAGATTCACCTCCCACTAGGAAGACATTTCTACAATCCCCACCAAGAGTCAGTGGAAGAAGACTTCAGGTACTGGAGGTGGGGCAGGCTGTGGTTGTAGTCTGCTTGGACTTTAGCAGCCTGGAGAAGAGGAAGCTCAGGGCAGATCTCATTGCCCTCTACAACTACCTGAAAGGAGGTTGTAGCCAGGCAGGGGTTGGTCTCTTCTGCCAGGCACCCAGGGACAGAACAAGAGGACATAGCCTCAAACTGAGCCAAGGCAGGTTCAGGCTTGATATTAGGAAGAAATTCTTCATGGGAAGAGTGATTGGCATTGGAATGGGCTGCCCGGGGAGGTGGTGGAGTCACCATCTCTGGAGGTGTTTAAAAGGAGGCTGGACGAGGCAGTTAGTGCCATGGTTTAGTTAATTAGAAAGGTTAGGTGATAGGTTAGAGTCGATGATCCTAGAGGTCTTTTCCAGCCTGGTTAGTTGTGTGATTCTGTGCCTCACTCCCATCGCTGCTGGTGTTGGTTGATTTGGCAGCTGAGGATAGCTGTCTGAAAGTCAGTGGAATCTGATGCTTCATGTGGGCTTCAAACTAGAGAACAGTTGATTTAGTCTGCATGTTAGGAGCAAGTAAGTGCTGCACTGTGAGGGTGGTGGAACACTGCCCAGGCCTCATCCCTGGAAATAATTCAGGTGAGGCTCATCAGGGCTCTGTGTAATCTGATCTAGCAGAGTATGTCCCTGCTGACTACAGAGGAGGTTGGACTGGATGAGCTTGGGAGGTCCCTTCCAACCCAGAGCATTCTATGATTGTGTGAATCCCATACTGCGTCTGACACTGTGGATGGTGTTTTTTGCTGCGTGGCAGAGGAGGCTGCAGGCTCCTGCAGTGTTAAAATGTGGCACAGGCCAGCCTGGGTGTCACATGGCGCTGTCCACAGGAAGGAAAACGCACCATTTTCTCTTCTTATTTTCTGAAGACATTTCATGTTCCTTAAAACTCACATCAGGTTTTGTTTCCTTCTCAAATGAGAATAAGATCATCAGAAACTAACCAGATCTGGTTCTAGTGTAAAACCACAATGGAAACTTCTGAAATGTCAGAGCTGCTAGAGCTGTTACTTGGCCAGGACTCCAATGGAGCCAGAGCAACTTCCATGCTTTCTGTTATTTCTTTTCTTACCATTTATTCAATTTTTTTTTGCTGTTGTTTTGTCCCCAGCATAAGAAGGACACATAGCTGCTGGAGAGAGTCCACAGCAGGCCGCATAAGTGATCCTCTGCTATGAGGACAGGCTGAGGGAGCTGGGGGTGTACAACCTGGAGAAGAGAAGGCTCCAGGGGCACCTTAGAGCTGCCTTCCAATAGCTGAGGGGATCCTGCAGGAAGGCTGCAGAGGGACTTTCCCTCAGGGTGTCTAGAAATAGGACAAGGGGGAACGGTTTGAAGCTGAGGGAGAGCAGGGTTAGACTGGAGCTGAGGAAGAAGTTCTTCAGGGAGGTGAGAGTCAGGCATAGGCTGCCCGGGGAGTCTGTGGCTGCCTCCTGCCTGAGGGTGCTGAAGGCCTAGTTGCATGAGGCCTTGAGCAGATGAGTCTAGTTGAGAGGTGTCCCTGCCCATGGCAGCGAGGTTGCAGTAGATGAGCTCTGAGGTCCCTTCTCACCTGAGACATTCTGTGATTCTATGATAACGTACACAACAGTGTAATTCTGTGAAGTGCCCTAGTGACAATCTGTAATGTAAGAGTTTTTTACTCAAGCTGTCAAGAGCATGAAACAATCAGAACCTCTGTTTTGCGTGGAGAGATTAAAAACAGAATTGCTAAAGCAACCTCATATTTCTTCATTTCTTCTATGTAGAACAGTGTCTACACCAGCTATAGATCTGTCCCTAGGCTTATAATAAAGCCTTTACAAGACTTGCAAAAGCCAAGGGGTAGATTCACCCAATCTTTTTGCTGCTGTGCCAACCGGTATCACCTTTATGAGCAAATTAGCTGTTGGCATTTTGGACTGACTTCCATCTGAATAGTTTTCTGGGATGAATAGGTTAGTATCTCTTCTAGAAAACTCTTGTTGGTTTAAATAAAGCCAAAGGCTTTGAAATTAATGTCTTCCATTTTCTTTTCAAGAAATTTGGCTTGATATTGATGGTTTAACTTTTTACCTTCAGTAGTTGTTATTTCCCTCACCTTCTCTCCACGTCTCCCCTAAGGAAACTTAATGGACTTGCTATAGATGATCTTGCTGATCAGCAAGTCCATTCTCCATTGCCACACTCTCAGATCAAAAAAAAAAATCACTTCTGTGACTCTGCCAGATTTCCTTGGAAATGATTTTCTTCTTCTTTCCCCTACCCACTTCTCCTAGCGGAAGATTCTTCCTGAGCTCAGATGAGCTGACAGTATGAAACTTTTAATTCCCAGCCTGCATTATTTCCTGGCCATTTGCTTCTGTGTAGTAGCTGTCATCTGTCTTCATTTTGTGTTACTACTTATCTTGACAATATACATCCCTATCTGTATTACAGTGCTAAGACTGCTTGGGATTCTTACATCTGACTTTATAAAAGGTATAAGATTATTTTCTTTTTAATTCAGTAAATGGAAAATTCCCATCATGTACATAGAATTCTGGATTGCTAGGAACTTCGAACTTCATTGCTTCACTTTTTTTTCCTCTCTCCTCCCATTTTAAATATTTCTTTATCTTTTTTCCCCCTCCTTATTTTAAATCTCTTTCTCTGACCTTTTCGTTCCCCCCCCTACTTTAGATCTCTTTTTCTAACCTTCAAGAAGAGAGAAAAAACTGGTGGTTTGTGTAACCACACTTTGAGTTGTAGGGGATTGGGGCTATGTTGTTATGCAGAGTTATTAAAGACCTCTTCAAGGTGGATGTCATCTTTGACTAAGTTCAGTGGATATCTACTGTCTTCAGTTACTCAAGTTCACAGCAGAACCCAACAGAAACACAAGTCTGCGTGAATTCACTGTTGGATAGCACAGTGTTCAGCACAGCTGTGTGTCAGACTGTTCATTCTTCTGAGCTTTGTCTTCTGTTCACAACAAAATCAACACAGGATTTTCAGCTTCTTCACCTGGAGTGTAATATCTCCTTCCTCTTCTATAGTAATAAATGACAATGGAAGGGGGAATAAAAAAGTTAGTTAAGAATGAAGTTTCGTGATGAATTCCTAGAAAGCCTCAATGCAAATATTACCTCCACCTGTGATATCTATTTGTGTATCTGTAACCCTGCTTTATACACAGATCTGCCAGTTTGTCCTCCCTCTCCTCATGCCTGTTGTCACCCTGGCACCACCTCTGGGAGCACCTAGGCTGAAGTTCATGGCCGTGCAGCATTTGCTGTCTTCAATACCACTTTGCTTTGCACTATCTGTAAACAGCTGATCAGAGGAACTTAATCACGCGGTCCTTTCTCTTCTGCTTCTGCAGAGTCATCCTTGCTATGTGCATGACTTTGTCTCCCATTGCTATTGTCTCCCATTGCTATTTTTCTCCTTCCCTCTGTCCTCCCTCTGCGTGAGACAGACAACACACAGCTGGAGCCTCTCATTAGTTCTGATGTCTGTGTTTTAAGGCACAGGCAGGGGAGTGTTAACATGAAACTTCGTAAACCTGATGTTGATATATATTCTCTCTGTTCAGAATATGTTCATATGTTCTACACAGAGAACTACTCTGATAGGGTAGTTGTTTCAGTTTTTCACTTTGCTAATTCTTTAAAAATCTGTGTCCAAGCCTAAAATTTGATGTTTTAATTAAAAAAATATTATAGGTTCAGCAGCTGAATTACCTTCTTGATAATTCTACTGTGATTTCCCAGTATGTCATATTTTGATTCAAAAGTGAGTAAAGAAGCATTTTCAGGGCTGGTACAGACAATGAAAATCACAGCAAGTAGTCTCTGTCACCGAATAGGAAGTGAAAGAGCATTTCTGAGAACGTGTCTTTCAGAATAAAATGAAATGGATATTGTGAATAGAAAAATGGGATTCGTTTTTTACTGCTGTTAGGACTTGAGGAGTGCAAAAAAATACTGCTTTTTAAGTTTCATGTCTCCTGTGTTGATATTTTAGATACACCTGGGAAAAGTAGTCTGCTAGTGTGGCCCTATTTAACTGCTAAGGACAAATGAGTGTAGGCAATAATCTTCCAGGTTCTGTATCCATACTTGTATATAATAGCTGCAAGAGACCAGGCTGTGGGGTCTGAAGGAGTTACTGTTTAGAAGCCAAAGCATGTCAGCTGGTTGTGTTAAGTGCTCCAAACCATTTGCAATCAATGACTAAAAACAGGCCTTCAATCTACCATGTTCCGCTGGGGAGCTGTGGTGGGGCAGCAGCATACACATGGCCACTTCACTGGGATCAGCTAATGGTTACTCACGAAGCTACAGTCATTTGGTCCCTTACAATATGACTGCAGGGATGAAAGCAGTCACAGCCCAGTGGAAACTGGGCTGCCTTTAAGATCACAGCTCTGTGTGATTTGAACTGGATATTTTGGAGTTTAGCACCAGAAACTATCAGAAAAAAATTCTTCTTCCTGCTTTTCACCCACAGACTTCCATACAAATAAGTGATTGTTCATCTAAATGTTTTGGTTGCCTTGTCTGGGTTTGCTTGGTTGTGATTTGTTTGGGTTTTTCCCCCTTTCTTTCTTAGCACTCCACTTATGATTACCCTTCAACACGATGAAAAACACAATCCACAGAGGTACAGAAGTCTTCTCCCTCAAAATCTATTAGTCGATTTTTCTCCAATGACATTTGGGAGAGTAGAATGCTATCATCTTCCACTCATTATTTTGCTCTCAAAAATGTTGTTTATCTAGTAGGAGGCCAGGAAAGTACAGAGATTTTTCTTAATTTCTTTTGTTTTTCAGGGGAAAAAAAACCCAAAACAACCCAAACAAACCAAAATCAGCCAACCTGTCAGTTTGATCATTCCATGAGACAGGTTAATAACAACAACAACAACAACAACATTCTATTAAAATTATACTCTTCCTCCAAAAACAATTATCACATTTTTTAGGATGTCTTTAATGCTCTGTGACCTAGATGACCAACTGTGAATAGCAAAGAGCAAGTGTTGAATAGCTGGGATGATTAGTTTGCAAACAAATCATCAGCTGAGTATCACTTGTCCAAACTGTTCACCAAATATTTAGAGAGCAAGAAAGCAGCATTGCTTCCTGAGCAATCTGATTAGATGTGACACTCAGTGTGAGTCAAGAAGTTGGAACAGAGATGATGAGCCAGATTTAATGTGATACCCAGAAATGAAGACAGGATGTGCTTTCTCTGGGGCCTTTCAACCACTGATGTAGCAATCAACTCAAATATACACAGGATGGAATTATCCAGCTTTCATAGACCCAAATTTCTGTTGAAGAGGGGAATCTCTTGTAATACTGCTCAAAAACTCAGGGAGGTTTTACAGCTGGCACCTTACATTGTCGTTTGGGTCACAACAACTCCAAGCAATGCTACAGGCTTGGGGCAGTATGGCTGAAGAACTGCCTGGCAGAAAGGGATCTGGGAGTTGTAATAGACAGGCAGCTGAGTATCAGCCAGCAGTGTGCCCAGGCAGCCAAGAAGGCCAATGGCATCCTGGTTTGGATTAAAAATGCTGTGACCAGTGATTGTCCCCTTCGACTCAGCTTTGATGAGGCCACACCTCAAGTGTTATGTTCAATTTTGGGCACCTCAATACAAGAGAGCTGTGGAGGTGCTGGAGTAGGTCCAGAGGAGGGCAACAAAGCTGGGCAAGGGCCTGGAGAATAAATCTTATGAGGAGCAACTGAGGGAGCTGGGGATGGTTAGTGTGAAACAGAGGAGGCTGAATGGAGACCTAATTGCGGTCTGCAACTACCTGAAGGGAAATTGTGGAAGGGCTGCTGCTGGGCTCTTCTCACAGGTAGGTGGAGACAGAACAAGGGGAAATGGCCTCAAGATGAGGCTGGGGAGGTTTAGATTGGATATTAGGGAGAAGTTTTTCACAGAGAGAGTGGTCAGGCACTGGAATGAGCTGCCCAGGGAGGTGGTGGAGTCACCCACCCTGGATGTGTTTAAGAGTCATTTGGATGTGGTGCTTAGGGATATGGTTTAAGGTGAATCTTGTAGAGCAGGGTTATAGGTTGGACTTGGTGATTCTGAGGGACTTTTCCAACCTGTATGTTTCTGTGATTCTGTGATTGCAGAATATTGTAGCATTGGTTTTCCCATTAGCAATTCCAGGTTATTCTGGCCTTGATTCTCTTCTGGATCATAGAATCCTAGAATGGCTCAGGTTGGAGGGACCTCAGAGCTCATCTGCTTCAACCTCCCCACCACAGGCAGGGAACACCTCTCAACTAGACTCAGCTGCTCAAGCCCTCATCCAGCCCGGCCTTCAACATCCCCAGGGAGGAGGTAGCCACAGCTATTTCACAGTATCACAGTATCACCAAGGTTGGAAGAGACCTCACAGATCATCAAGTCCAACCTGTTACCACAGAGCTCAAGGCTAGACCATGGCACCAAGTGCCACGTCCAACCTTGCCTTGAACAGCCCCAGGGACGGCGACTCCACCACCTCCCCGGGCAGCCCATTCCAGTGTCCAATGACTCTCATTGATGAGACTTTCAGAGTCTCATCACCCTCATTCTAAATAATTTCTTCCTAATATCCAGTCTAAACCTACCCTATTCCACATTTTAGTAGTGCAAAGTCTTTTGTGATTTATTTTTCCACCAACAATCCCAGGTTATTCTAGCCTTGCTTTTCTCTGGATATATGCCTCACTTGAAAAAGTGTTTTGGAATAGTTTTTCTTTCTGCCCTCCTTCAGGAATGTGGGAAATGTGTCCCAATATAACACCTTCAACTGTAGCTGATATTATTTCAGATCATTGATGAAGATATAGCAGAAAAGAAATGACTGAAATGCTCAGCTCCAGTGTGTTACTAGAAAGCTTTCCATATATTGCAGTGGTTTATGGTGCTGTTCTGACAGCAGAAAAATGCTGCAAAAATACTTATTTTGTGTTAAGAGTTAATCAGAATTGCTCAGAGAGTAGCACTGCTGCTGTTCTTTTATTCAGTTAAAAAAGAAAAGCTCTTTTTTTTTTTTTTCAGTGCAACATTTTTAACTGGAAGCTGAGCTGTTATCTATTCATACCTTTTTCCACTGGGATTTTTTGGGGGATCCTCTCTTTGATTGAAAAAAAAAAAAAAAAAAGGCTTTTCTCCTGTTGATTTCAGATTTTGCAACACATTTTTTGCAAAATAATTAACAGAAATATTAACATCTGGCCATGTCTGCTTATTTCCCTGGGTTGCTGCCAGCATGGGGATGCTGAATTGAATGGATTTACACTGCCAAAATAGCACAGCAGAAAATGGTGTTAAAATCTACTTCCTTTAGTCCTTTAGTCCACAGTGTTTAAGAGAAAGCAAAAATTTGCGTTCTCTTGCCTATCACCTACTTTATGAGATGGAAAAAAAAAAAGGGGGGTTGTGCAGCTGCTGTGTAATACTTCTGATTAATTGCTTTATGGGAGGCCATGTGTGCTGCACCCAGGTGAAATGCAAGCTCTCAGCACCAGGTGTATGTGGGTCAGATGAGCACTGAGACAGCCTCATTTGGTACCGACGGGCAAGAGTCCATAAAGTTTATGGGGTGTGTAAATATATACAAGCAGCTCCTTGCAGTTTTCTTGTTAGGAACCTTCTGCTCCACTGAATGCATTCTGCACTTAGCAGAGGTGAATTTAGAGCCAAGGCTTCTGCACCTACTGTGGTTAATCCACTAAACTGTCTCCAGATAGGATTAAAGAGTGGGGAAACACTGAATGAAACTGCATGGAACTGAATGCTTGTTGAAGACAAAGAATTTAGGCAGGAAATTTAAAAAACACAGAATTCCTCCCCTTTACTCTGCTCTCATCAGACCCCACCTGGAGTACTGTGCACTGTGTACTGTACCCAACACAGGAAGGACACTGAACTGTTGGAGTGAGTCCAGAGGAGGCCATGAAGATGCTTAGAGCCCTGCAGCAGCTCTGCTATGAGGACAGGTTATGAGAGTTGGGACTCTTCAGCCTGGAGAAAAGAAGGCTTTGAGAAGACCTTATAGTAGCCTTCCAATATCTGAAGGGGGCTACAGGAGGGCTGGGGAGGGACTATTCACAAGGTTTCACAAGGACAGGACAAGGAATAATGGGTTTAAACTGGCAGAGGGGAGGTTTAAACTGGATGTTAGGAAGAAGTTCTTTCAGTGAGGGTGGTGAGACACTGGCACAGGTTGCCCAGGGAGGTTGTGGCTGCTCCCTCCCTGGAGGTGTTGAAGCCCAGGTTGGATGAGGCCTTGAGTGACCTGTTCTAGTGGGAGTTGAAACTTCCAACCTAAACCATTCTGCGATTCTGTGATTCTATCCTTGGTAGTTCAAAGCTCATTTTCCCCTCTTGGACCAGAGACAATGGTACTGGAAATGATACCGATTTTGAGTGATTTGGCCCCAACACTCCTACTGATCTCTGATGGAGCGCTGAACACAAAACATCAGGAAGGCCACAAAGAGAGCACCTCTGCTAAACAATTCCTGAAGCAGTTTTGATTGGGGAAGATTCTGATTTTTGATTTAAAACATGTTCAGGTGGTGTGCTTGCTTTGAATGGCCAGAGGATGGAATTTATAAAAGCTGGTTTAGGCATTTAACTGTTGTGAAATTCAGTTTACCAAAGCCTGATTGTTGATAGAGCAAGATCAATAATATCTCCAGGCAGTGTGCCTGAACATCTTTGGAGGATATTTAATATAGGATTATGTGGATATCCTGTGCTGTGGCAAGGCTTTGTTTGGTTTTTTATTCGGTTTGTTTTAAATGGCATAAAGAATTCCTGTGGGTGATTAAAACTGAGGGGGGGAAACCCCACTCCAAACTGGTAATTTTGTGTATTTCTTCAAATAGGATGTAGGAAAATATCCCTGTTTGCCTTAGCAGGACTTCTTTGTGTGCTGGTGTTCACGAACTGTGGTCAGTGACTTGAGCCAAATAAAGTCCCTTAGGTAAGAGAAGATATTCACCCCCCGCAGACCACATCCTCCACAATAGCAAAGCTCCATGCGTGAGTAACTTGGATCCTGCAGTGGATCTGAAACTGAAACAAGGCTTTGTGAAAATTGCCCAGTGACATGAAACAGATTTTTGTTACAGGAAATATGAATTTTTGACAAGTTTTTTTCTTAGAATTAGTAACTTCAGCTTACTAACTTCCTCTTTTGGGTATCACAGTTTACACCGCTGCGACCAGTTACCATAGATACGGAGTGTGGTTGTTTCCGTGGCAACTCACGGAGTGCCATATACAAACTCCACAGCAGTAACTCAACTTGAACATCATTATTCTATGCTACTGTCAGCAGAATGTAAATATTAATTGGAAGAAGATGTAAACAACATTCAACATTTTTTTAATAGCGTATTCAAGTTGCTATGTAAATGCACATTTTAATGCCAATCTGACAAGTCAAGTCTTTACCAAAATACGAAATAATAGTTTAAGAAGCTTAAAAATCCCCATTCTCGCTCCTCTTTGACCGTGTAGCTTTGCCTCCAGGCCTCAGATTTCACCTGTATGAATAAAAAAGATAATAAGTTTTACTTGCTCTTAGGAGTCAGATGAAAGAGATATGGTTTCAAGGAATTAGTTGAAGTAATTGCTGCTATTGTTATTTAGGTTGTCATTATTACCCAGAACGAGAATCCAGAGCATATTCCTCTTTACATCAGATCTTTTAGTTGAAATAATAGCAGCCTCGCCTGAAAATGCACCTGGCTTAAGTGTGTCAATTTCTTATGACTCTGACTTTCTAATAGCCATAAAATATCAGCCTCAGCATTTTGAATTGTTCAAGGAATGTAATTTTAAGTGCTTAAAACATTCTAATTATAGAAAACATCTTTGGTTTGTTTCAGTTAGTTGGTTGGTTTGTTAGCTTTTTTAAATCTCAGCTACACAAGCCATAAACCAGACCCAGTTCCCAGCATGGGCAGTGGTATTTGAAATAGTTCATATCTTTGGAGGTCAGATTACAAGAGATGGTCCAAGCGTCAGTGTCCAATTCTACCTGAGCACGTGGGCTTAGAAAGATAGATTTATTTTCTGTGTTTGGCTTGACAAGGCATTGTGAAAAATAAAGCTTCACTCAGTATGGTTCATTGAGGCCACATAAACGTTGCACACATGGGTAAGGTGAGGGAAGTTATGTTTAGGGAGTGCAATAGATTGGGAAGAGAAGCAGAATCACAGGAGTGCCAGTGAAATAGAGATTAAAACTCACCTGGGTAAACCAAGAAAGTGTGATTGCAGAGTAAGACTCCACTGAATGTCCATGAAGGCACCGCCAGGCATTTCACTGTGTGAAGAACTCATGTCAGATCCACTATTAGCCAGAAACAAACCCATCCTCCTCAGCAGCTGCTCTTCATTCAAATCAGACAGGAACTGCTGAACAAGGATGTTGAGGCTTGCCAGATGTGTAAAATTTACATATCTTAGCCAGCCCTGGCTATTGAGATAATGATATTTCTTTTCATTCAACTTCTCCATGAAAAGTCCAGTATGATTTTTGCTGATACAGCATCAGATAATTCTGTCACCACAGGCAACAGGCTAAAGACCTGATATCATCTCTGCTTGAGAGCTGAGGAAAGGCAGGCTCAAAAACTTAATTCTTCCGCATTCCCCAAAATATGATGGAATCACACAGGATCACAGAATGTTAGGGCTTGGAAGAGACCTCAAGAGAACATCAAGTGCAGTCTCCCTGACAGGGCAGGGCATATAGGAACACATCCAGGTGGGTTTGGAAAGTCTCCAGAGAAGGAGACTCCACAACCTCTCTGGGCAGCCTGCTCCAGGGCTCCATCACCCTCACATTTAAGTGTCTTCTGTTGTTGACATGGACCCTCCTGTCTTCCAGCTTGTACATGTTGTTTCTTGTCCTGTCACTGGGCTCCACCCAAAATATTCTGGCACCTTCATCCTGACATTGATCAGATCCTCTGTCAGCCTTCTCTTCTGCAGACTAAACAGCCCCAGGGCTCTCAGTCCCTCAATCATCCTCGTAGCCTCCATTGGACTTTCTCCAGCAGATCTCTGTCACTCTTGAATTGGGGAGCCCAAAACTGAACACAGGATTGCAGGTGTGGTCTCACCAGTGCAGAGCAAAGGGGGAGACACTGCTCAGCCTACCTCTCTTACTGGGAGAGAACATCAGCCGCAAACTGTGTCCCAAGTAAGTCTCCAGAAATACCTCATCCAGCAAGTGCTGCCCAAGGCACTTCTCCAAACTGTGATCATTCTTTTTCAAAGGGCAGGGATCTGCCTGCTCTCAGAGTTATTCTGTGGAGATCCTGCAGGTACCATTCACCACAGTTAGGCTGCTGAGGTGAGGGAAGCCTTGAGGGTTTTCTGCTTCTAGGAAGAGAAATCCTCACTCACACATTATCTCCTCTCTACTGCAATGCTACAGGACTCTGTGCTCACAGGTCATGAAAGGACGTTGCATTTGCACTGCATTTCCGGGAGGCTGTGTTCTCATGTGCAGTGCACTGTCACGTGCCTATGGATGATATGACCCAAGTCAGAATTCCAGGAAATGTCACTTTAAGAGATTGCTTGGTGGAAACCATGCAAAAGCAAAGTCTTTTTTGTTACTCTTCTATTTAGCTATCACAACTTTCTAATCTTTTTGTGAGTTGATGTGGTGTCTGTGGATGTAGAGAGCCTCAAAGCATCAGAGCAGACCTGTGCAGTGCACATTGCACTGTTCTTGCCTGGAGAAAAATAATCTGGATAGCTCCTACAGACTCCCTGGCAATTAGAGCAAGCCCAAAGTGGCTATAGCTTATTCTGCTGCACTCATTCAAGTGTCCTAGAGGTCTTAATATCTGAGGTGGCTGACTGCCTGCTTTGCTTCTCCCGTTATTGTGGACTGCAACAAAGCAAAAAGAGAGGAACAGGACTGTAGTTTGATTTAATCCACATTCCACTTTCAGTTCCTGCATTGCTTTCACATTTTGAACCTCCTTCATTTTTTTGGCAGCTGGGCCCCCTTTCCCAAAGCTGTTGTATCACAATAGCTGATGGCTGATTTAAAATCACTTATACGGCATGGATTACATTGGCCTTAGCTTTGCTAAATAATAACCAGTAAAATTTGCCCAGCTTTTGTTCCTGAAAATTTCAGGCAAGCAAGAGCTGTGAAGCAAAAGGTGCTGAGAAAGCAGAAAGAAATCCCAAAAGGCCTCCAAGTACACTGTTAAATCTCGAGTCAGTGTGGAGCTTCTTGGCTGACCTCATTACTGAATGGTCAGAACTGGCAATGATTTGCTGGCTAGGAAAGCCACATCCAGGTCTCTTTTCTTCAGTACATTTCATACCATAGGGTGCTAAACAATGGAAATGATGAAAATGGACTTTCCTGATCACAGCAGTCCAGAGCGGGGGAAGTTCTATGTATTTGGATCAAAAGTCAAAGGTTTGTCTTTCCTTAAAAGCTCTGAAAAAAACACTGCCTAGATGTGTAACTCTCAGGACTTGCTAAGACCGTGCAATTCTGCATTAAATTCCCATCAAAGGAAGCCCCCCATGAGGAGATCAGCCCCCAGAAGACAGCACCACAGTAACAGATGGCTGAAACAGGAGTCAAATCTCAGCCCTCTCTTCTGCCAGTTGCAGCAGGAAATTGGAAGACAACGTATAGTTAACCCTCAATGTCCCTGTCATATCTCACTCATAAAACATTACACACTCCATCCACACATTTGGATACCTCTCCTCTTCCTTTCTTTCATGCAGCTGGGTCCTGACCTTTCAGAACTGCAGTGAAATGTGTTGTGCCTTGCTGCTGCCTGCCCTGCATCTGAGACACGTAAAGGGGACTTGCCATCTGGCATTTCGAGCCAGGGCCATGGTCTGCATACTGCCAAGCTGCAGGCTGGTATGGCAAACATTCTCCCACCATGTTACAGCACAGATTGGTGGAGGCCAGCTTCGTCTGGTAGCCCTCTGCAGATTGTGTCAATTGTCTCATGCACTCATGGAGACAGACACTGGAGAGTCTACGGTCACTGTGCTCTCAGCCACAGCTTGCTTTGCACATTTGTCAGCTAGAATAAACAGGAGCTGAAGTCACAGATTCAGACTAGGGGCTTTTTAGAACAGGCACTGACATGATTTTAGTGTCACGTACAATACCCAAAGCAGTATCTGTTGCCCCCAAAATGGATTTTACTGCTGCATGTTAGCTAGTAAGAGCAACCTCGGTCAAGATGTTAGCTCTGAAATGAAAAATTGAAGAGGTGGTGGTGCTGAATAAAAGATTGTATCAGCCATAAGGCGTTTGAAAGAGATAAAAATACAATGCTGGAATGCCAGGCTTTGCTGTATTCTGTGTCTCAGGATCTTCTACTTATTTGGACAGAACACCTTTGCACAGCAGATGAAATCTGATGCAATCCTGTCATCTGACTGAACGTGCTTGTTTTCCTCCACTGCTGAGAACATCTGAATTGCCCCAGACAGAATCTAGTTGTCCTGATTTGCATAGGGGGATCAAGGTTCCTTAGCTCAACGATCCTGGATGTTTCTTGCATGACTCACACTTTGGAAAGCTAAATCCCTCTAAAAGACTGCCCCTCTCCAGGGTAAAACCGACTGGGGAAAGTTTAAGCAGAGATGTCCAGGTTTAAAAAGAAAACAAATTTAAAATAATAATACTTTCATACATATATACATAGAATAAATTATTCACAGTGCTTTTGTTATGGAGAACATTGGAGTCAAAACTCAGTTTGGGCTGCTGTTTAGCATGAGAAAATCCCTTGTCTTCAGAGGAGGAGAGGGCTGGAAAGAATTAGTGTACAGCTGTTTGTGTGGCTTAGTCATCTTTTGTATTGCAGTGTGCGGACTGACATCCAGCCCCTGCAGCTGAAGCACGCTGGAGACTGCTTTCGGTGGGTATCGGGACAGACAGCAAGCGAGAGGGTAAATGACAAATGAGCAAGAACTGAGCTCACCTATGCTTTAATTAATGATACAGCAGTGCGGATGGGCATTGCAAACCGACTGTGGAAGCACAGCAGTAAGCCAGATCAAGGCTCTGCTCATTCAAACGGAGGCTGTAACTGCTGGACATACTTTTCAAATGAGCTGTCCCTCTCGACTCTGGGCAGATCAGATCTTTTGGTTTCACAGGAAGAAGCAATTCTCATCAGACCAGCTCTAGCCCAAGCTGCAGCAGTGAAGAGCTGGCTTGACAATTCCGAGCCTTTTAAGGTTATTGCCATTAAATTAGTCACTTGCAAACACTAATTATCAGCTCGTAAGGTTATCTTTTTAGTAGGGAATGGCTTTTTAATGTTTATTAGAGCAATAAGTCAAGTCTCAAAATAATATTAATCACTGTGGTAATACAGCATTAAATAACTCCCCTGGTTTCAGTCAAGCACAGCACTTTGAAGGCGGGAGGGCTTTTTGCTTGCTTTGAGGGGGTGTTGTCTTCCTCTCAGCTTACAGCAAGTGTTAAAAGTGAGCCTGCCTTTGGAGGCACAGCTCTCTGAAGGCTGTGGCTGTGTTAAGGAGGAAAGCTCACCAAAAAGGGAATTCCTTAGCCTTTCTCCATCTCATCTTCTGCTTTTATCTGAACACAGTATAGTGTCCCAGGAAGCAGTGAAATGGCACATCCATATATAAAGATCAGATGTTACAAAGGTGTAATTACAGCCCAATCCCTTTGCTCTGCCTCTTTTTCTCCTCCAAGACAAGTTCTACTTGAATAAATAACATCTTGTTTCTTCATCTGCATTTTTAATGTCATATTTGCCTTTCCAGAGCCTTTGGGGTGTAGAGCAGTTTTTGAATACTCTCTCAACATAATTTTAACTATTGCAGCACAAGAAGTTTTTATTTTTCTGTTAGCTTTGCTTTATTTTGTAGTAATGTCTCCTATTAACATGTCAAAAATTGCATCACTTGTAATAATGTACCAACACAAAATGTTTTTATTTTTCTGGTAGCTTTGCTTTATTTTTTTTAGTGATTTCTCCTATTTACATTTTAAATATCTCATCATTTGTAATAATGTATACAGTCATTTGTGCAGTACTCCTTGTGCAAGTGCAAAGCGTCAGAGTCACCAAATACATAAATCTCTGGGGCATTGATTTTAGTTTACTTAGGTACAGAAGTCTAAGATCTTAGCCGCAGCTCTCTGTTCTGCTTGACCTCTCCATGTGGCTGCAATCCTCTGCCTCAGCCACGTCACAGCAAAGTCTAACATTTCAGCTCAGTTTTCAGGTGGCTGTTAACTTCACAACCATATTTCTCCCCCAGATTGGTAGGATACAGACATAGCTTTCCCATTTCTCCAGTGGGAACAGTGAGCCAACAGAAAAACGCTGGATGCAGCTGGGCCCAAAAGCAATAAACAAGTGCGGTGAGATACTTCAGTGATGAGCTACCAAAAGTCATGGTCTCTGATCTCACAAATCCTGACATGTGTTCAAAGTTCTCTGCAAGCAAAGAATCCAGTGGGATAATCAAATTCATACATACAAACTCATGTGTGTGTTTCCAGATGCATGATATAATAATGCTGGCAGCATGATGCAATACAATTTTGCATGCGGTGCCAGAAGATCTCACTGCTTGAGGGTTAAATTCCAGGAGTCAATCATTGCAATTTTGAGGGTTCTCTAACAGCAGGAGACACAAACACACTACAAGAACAGCCAATGCCAAAGCACCATACTGTGAATATAGTAACAATACAACCATTTCAATATTCGTATTAATCACTTAAATATTGCAACGTTTTGGAGTGTTTATGCATGTGCACTGGAGAAGAGAAAGCTCCGAGGACACCTTATAGCTAGATTTCAATACCTTAAAGGGGCCCTATGGAAAGGCTGGGGAGGGACTGTTCAGAAAGATAGCAGTAGGATGAGGGGCAGTGGTTTGAAACTGGAGCAGAGGAGATTAAGTTGCATAATAGGAGGAAGTTCCTTTGGTGGGAAAACTTTGATTTATTTGATGATTCTGTCATGATTCTGCGATGATTCTGTGATCCACCCAATCAGCTATATGATGCTGTGATCCACTTAATCAGCTACGTGAAGTGAGAGATCAGCCTCCAGGTCTATGCCATGTCAGCTGTGTAATGTCATTGATTTTAAAGTCCCTGCTTTTATTCTAGTGTGTATCAAATGCTCATATCAATATGATATGCTCACGTAGTGTTTTAAATGCAGCTTCAAGAAAACAATGCTTAAAGATGTCGAGGAAGAGGTAATTGGGATTTAGATGGAGGCAGAACATTTGTCTGAGGTAGAGGCAAGAGCATGAGTGTGGTTGAATTTCTGGAGCTATGGTGTATTCATTCTTGTTACAACATGTTGGATGTGTTCTAGTAATCAGTGTTGTCTCATGTGTGAAAACAACATTGTGATGCAGATTGCAGCTGTCAGAAGATGCTCTCTCAATTATAAAATAGTCTTTGGAGACCAAGAAATGGAACCATGCAATAAATGACACAGATTATTAATCAAAGTTATCATCTCATTCTGCGTTCTCTGGAACGGAGAAGTTGCCTGTGGATTCACTGCACTCGTTACTCTTAATGATAATCACATGTGAAGAACTCAGCTTCTGGGCACCAGCTGATACTACTCGTGTTTTATTGAATCAGAAAGACACATGACCCTCCTTGTGCAAATCAGGGCATCTATGTTCTTGTGACTGAATGCAATTAATCTAGTCATTCTTTTCCTGAGTCAGTGCAATTTGAATGACTTTGCATCTCTCAGAAATCTCCAGGAGAATGAATCAAGGATTGATCTTGATTGGGTGGGGTAAAAAAACTTTCCTTTTAGTGTTAAAATCACAGAATCATAGAATCAGTCAGGGTTGGAAGGGACCACAAAGATCATCTAGTTCCAACTCCCCTGCCATAAGCAGGGACATCTCACACTAGATCAGGCTGTCTAGAGCCTCATCCAGCCTGGCCTTTAGCACCTCCAGGGATGAGGCTTCCACCACCTCCGAGGCAACCTGTTCCAGGGTCTCACCACGTGTGAGAGTGGCATAGGTGGGAAGAGAGACCTTAGAGATCATCTACTTCAACCTTCCTGCCCTGGACAGGATACCTCTGAACTAGACTTAGCTCCTCAAGGCCTGATCCCAGCTGGCCATTTGTCCTAACTTCCCTCCTGTCTGATTGCTGTTTTGTTGTGCCTAGCATGCTGGAAAGTGGACAGTGACAAGAATCCCTTAATGTCATTGAAATCCAAACTGTTGAGTTGTAGATACTGAAAGTTCACACTACTGAGGCTAGAAAAAGGTTAAATAGAACAAAAACCCAGATCCTCAAAATGACTGAAAATAATGATTAAAAATAACCCCACTACTCAGACTGAGACCCAAACCAAAAGTGCATGTGTTCACTTATACCTAACTCTGAATCATCCCAGTGAATCCTAACACAGAGGTTTAGAAGCTGGGGAGGAAAACAACTCTGTGCCAACAGTTTTGATTCTCTCAGTTTAAAGTTTTCATGTCTTCAGTGAGGTTTACCGTTCTTTGCTAGAATTGGGACAGCCAAGTTTATTGGCATCTCATCTCTTCAGTTTACACCTCAACAATGATTTTTGTACTTCCTGGACTGTGAATTTTGGTGACTAAAGTATGGCAAAATCAATTCTGTACCTTTGGCAAATCAGAGCCCTTAGTGGAAGGCGCATTGGAGCCTAGAAAAAAACAGATGAGGGAAGGAATCTATTCCAAATTGTGATGCAGTTCCTGAGGACTCAACCAGAAACAGATTTTGTTATTTCTAAGCATTATTATTTCTTTTCCCTTTTAAGAGGCACTTTACCATTACAGGATACTTCCACAAAATGATTTGGCACTTCAATTTATTATTTATCCTTCTAAAATGAAGCTAATCTAAAATCTCCGTGCTGCAGAGTGTTACTGTGGGAGTGTTAATATTAATGCTGGTTTTTGAGCTCCCACACTGATGGGTTTAGGAAGTAGTGTTAATTGCAAATTCTTGAAAACATGATGCTTTCATTTAACTTCTGAATTCTTAGCTCGCAGCAGCCAGTTTGTAACAGACTTTCAACCATGCAGCATTAGGTGCCTCAGTCTGAGATTTCATTTGGGTTTTAGATATAGGCCCATATCTACATTTTTAAAGCTCTCAAAGGAATGTCTTCCCTGCAGAAAGGAGCTGCTATCTTCAGAGAGAGGGAGGAAAAGAAATGTTGACCCATTTTAAGCCTTCTGTTCTCAGCATATCTGAGAAGAGTTCCCAATTTCTGCGTTCTCCTCATTCCTTGTGATGAACTGTTGGTTTCATGTTGAAAAAAAAGGCAAAAAGCTTTTGGTGAATTTTAGGCATGCTCTTGGATTCCTGTGGATATCAGTAGGACTGAAGCTCAAGATTAAATCCTAGCATATGCATTTCTTAGAGGAGCTGACTAAGCCAAATCAAAATAATGTCACCAACTGCTTTGTAAATGATTTTTTTTTCCTGCTTGTTTAGTGTGTTAAAGCACCTCGATGACTACTGGTTCAAAGGCAGCCAGCAGCACCACTTTGAGGTTGGTAGAAGGGGACAGGATTGGTACTGTCCCTCATGGTATTGCCAAGCTATTTCCTGAGCTTGACTATGCAAGAATTCCAGAACTTGTGCTTGGCTCCTGAGCTACAGCATACCTGAAGCCTAAGAAAAATAATTCAATTTGGGAATTTTAAAATTCTTATCCATACCCTTAGTAATCTACATGGGTTAGAGGGGCCTGGAAGCATCTCCCAAAACGTGGAACATTGATCTGGGACTACCCAAGCTTTGGTTTTGCATCCTTCAGGTCACTGCACTGAACTGAACCAGGCTGCATCTCACTGCCAATTTAAGAAGCTCCCTACAGCTCTCAAAAACCAACCTCAAACGCCCATGGCAAACCTGGCTGCAACTGCTACAGCACCCCTGAACTTTCATCTTGGAAAAAAAGGAAGGAATTCAACCCAACACTTTCCCACCTGCACTCCAGAGGAGCCTTCCTAGTTCATATAGTATGGTGCAAGGTTCATGTAAAGCAGAGAGTCACAGACATTGTGAAGGATTCACATCCACAGAGTGCAAAGAAAGATTATATCCAATTTTCATATGTGGTTTAGGATTGGAATTCTTTCTTGAGATGAAGACATTAATATTTTGATAGTAAAAGGTCATTTTTCAGTAGCATTCAAAGATTGCCAGCAAAAGATAATACTTCCCTAGTGGACAAGGTCTTTTACAGTCTATCTTCCACATATTAATGAAATCCCCAGAAAGCAGAAGCTGGTTCTGTAGTTTGCTAGATAAAGGAAAAAAAGGGACTTGGGAGAGTACTTTGTGCTGCATAATGTGTTTGATTTATTTCATTCCATTCCCTTTCCTGCTTGCAGAGTATCTACAAATCCATTGAAATTTCAGCTTTTTATGGATGTTTGTTATTCAGAAATCCTCAGTAAGAACTTACAATGCCTTTGTAGTCATAGTGAAATGCCCACGGCATGATCTGGTTGTGACATAGGCTGAGGGAGCTGGGCTTGTTCAGCCTGGAGAAGAGAAGACTCCAGGGAGACCTTAGAGCCGCCTTCCAGTACCTGAAGGGATCCTACAGGAAGGCTGCAGAGGGATTTTCATGAGGGTGCATAGAGACAGGACAAGGAGCAATGGTTTGAAGCTGAGGCGGAGCAGGGTTAAACTGGAGTTGAGGAAAACGTTCTTCAGTACAGTGGTGAGACACTGGAATATGATGCCCAGGGAGGTTGTGGCTGCCTCCTTCCTGGGGGGTGTTGAAGGCCAGGTTGGGTGAGGACTTGAGCAGCCAAGGATAGTTGAGAGGTGCCCTTGCCCATTGTGGGGAGGGTGGAGCAGATCATCTCTGAGGTCACTTCCAACCTGAGCTGTTCTGTGAGTGTATCAAAAGGCTGTTGCTTTGTTTTCCTGATTGGATGATTAAAAATGCCATAATGATATGAAGAAAGAAATATTTATCTGAACACTTCTTAAAAACATATATTTGTATGAATGTTACCAGCAGTCCCAGGGCTACAATTAGCAGCTGCAGCACTTTAGGGGTCTTCTCCTTTATCCTCTGAGAAATGCCTTTTGAATTTCTCAGGAGGTAGAGTTGGTTTTCATTAATACATAGAATTTGGAAGCTTCACCCAATGCTACTTAAGGAACTAATTTCTCACAGAATAGCACCAGCAGTAACTGAGAATTTTGTAATGATAGAATTTCCCTCTGTGGGGAATTCCGTGTTGCTGGAATGGGAACTTCCCACAGCAATGTAAGTTTCAAAGAAATGAAGATCCTGGGAAGAGATAGGAAAGAGCAATACAGGAAGAAGAAGACTCACCCATACTCAAGCAGCGTTGTTAGGTTGTTTGCTGTAAAATGGGAAAGACACCTTAGGTGGAGTTTCATTCTGAACAAAGAATTACCTTCTACTGGGAATCCAGAGGAAGGACTTCAAGTCACTATCGACTTGCAGGGTGTATCATTCCTGTTGGAGAGATCCTGCATCTCATAATTAACTCAATATGCATCATACGAAGTTCTTGAAATTCAATAGTCTGTGTCCTGAGGGAATAACTAAACATCCAGAGAACTCCTAAATCTGAAAAGTACCTTTTAGTTGCTCTTACTGGAGCTGGAGCTCCAAAATTGGAACAGTTTTGATAAGTATCTTTAAAAGTCTTTGAAACTTGACTCAGCAATTGTGCTTTTGCTGCAAGTAAAGAGTAGTTTGGCATTCTCATCTCTATGCTCTATCAGCCTGGTTTTGGCTCATTATCCATCTTAAGCTTGTGCCAAACTAGAATCTCTTGTTCAGTTAAGTATCCTAGGAAAGGGTAACTCACAGCTTCTGCCCCAGTAACTAAAAAGCAAGTGGAGGTGGATGTTGCCTTCCCTTGGCAAGTATGGCTTCCATTCACTGGTTCTAGAGTTGCCTGCACAGAACCCCAGAGCGTTAATATATGTCCAGTTTGGGTAACCCCTAGATGATTGTGTTTCTTCAAGGCACACTGTAAGCATAGCAGCTGTTGCAAGGCTAACTCTTTATCTCTGCAGGATCCCTTTAGAAAAATGCCTATTCCACAACCACTTTTTTATTAAAGATAAAACCATATCAGTTTCCATCTAAAGGCCTGCATTATCTTTCACTCTACACCCCTCTGAACTACAGAAAAACTAAAGACTGAGTATATATTACACAAATTAAATCCACGAATTCAAAACAGTCTTTTTAATGAAAGGGCTAAAAAATGTTGAAGAGCTTTAAACAGCTACCACATGCCAGGTATTGAACTATTCATCCATCATTTTCTAAGTCTGTGGGAGACTACACATTGCTCAGCTTCTACAGGATAAAGACCCCAAATCATATTTGACTATATTCCATAGAAGGACTTAAAACCACATTTGATTAAGTACTTCACTAACCCACTAATAAATTTGCTATGAATATTTGCAGAGAGCTACAAAGCTGAGCAAATAAAGAGAAAGAAAACATAAATATTATTATTAATAATAATAAACACAGAAAGCAAGGTTTGATAGTTGCAGATTAACATATTTTGGTGGAATGCAATACCATAGTTATTTTTCTTGAAGATGAAGACAGGCTGGCTGTGGGTTTATGCTGAACAAGGAGGGTACTCTTATTTAGTATGTGGCTGGCTTACAGTGGTTTACCACGTGGATATTTTTGATGATGGGTGTTTACAATTACACTGAGTCACTTGAAAATTTGTGATTACTCAACGTAAAAGGAGAGGAGAGCTCTAAAAGGAGATGCAGGTTCTGTCAAACAGCTCTGAACTGCTCTTCAGCCTGCTGCTTCTGTGGGAAATCGTGGCCTGTAGAAAGACATGGCAATTTTGCTGTTAATTCCAGCAAGCCCAAGATTTTGTCTTAACCTTCTTGATAGTATTGACTGCACTCATCAAAGCAGAGAGGGCAGAGGAGGCAAAAATTTTCCATAAGGGAAAATCAGAAGTCCCTTTACAGCCTTATCCTTTTCTTTGTGCCTTGTACCCTTCCCCTGCCCTAGTGAGACCATTCATCGCCCTAGCCTTTATATCAGCTTTCCAAAATCCCATCAGTGACCTTGAAGTCTCAACCCCCTGTGCCAGAAAATCCCATTTGTGTGATTCTGACTCAGTGGATTTTAATGGTTTCCCATCCCTAAGTTATCTCACAGATTCACAGATTGCATTGAGTTGGAAGGGACCCTCAAAAAACTTCTTGTACAACTCCCCCCTGCAGTCAGCAAGGACATCTTCAACTAGAGCAGGCAGCCCACTCACATTGAGCCTGATCTTGAATGTCTCCAGGGATGGGGCCTGAACTACATGTCTGGGCAACCTGTTCCAGTATTATGCCACTCTCATTGTAAATAAAATAACTTAGTGTCTAAGCTAAATCTTCCTTGCTCCAGTTTCAAACCATTGCAGCTTGCCTTATTGCTACAAGTCCTTTTAATCAGTCTCTCCCCAGCCTTCCTGTATGTCCCCTTCACATCCTAGAAGGCTGATGTAAGGTGTCCCTAGAGCATTCTTTTCTCCAGTCTAAACAGCCTCAACTCTTAGCCTGGCTTCAGAGGAGAGGTGCTTCAGCCTTCCAATCATCCTCTGGACCTGCTCCATCACGTCCATGTCTCTGTTGTATTGGAGGCCCCAGAGCTGGACACAGTACTCCAGGTGAGGTCTCACCAGAGCAGGGTAGAGTGTCAGAATCACGTCTCTTGACCTGCTGGCCATACTTCTTTTGACACAGTCCAGGTCTCACTTGACTGTAAAAGCAAACAAAAGAGTCTCATTACCACTGTTGTGCGAATTCTGTTCTCCTAGAATATTTGGGTTGGAAATAGTCTAGTCCAATCCCTTGCCATGGATAGGAACACAAGTGCTCTGAGTGATATGTTATGGTCTAAAATGATATATTTCTTTCTGGTCTGTTAGGGCCTAGAGAACCATTGAAGTTAGAATAGGGAACGGTTGCAGAAGGACTTGAAGGTTACTTCTCTACTGTTCTGAACCATGTGTATTCAGCTGTCTGTGTGACAAATGGGTGCAAACTGCTGTTGTTCTAACTTGTAACACTGAGGATCCACTCTGCTGAACTGTAGGTGACAGCAGCGGAGGGAGCCGAGGGTTATTGCCTTCTTACCCACATACACCAAGGTAATATCAACAAAGTTGACAACAGGAACAGAGCCAGACAATCACTAGGGTCTTTCATCTGTTCCTCTGATGTGGAGTGTATCTGGAGGTAGAGAAAAGAGGTGGCACTCAAAAAAAAAAAAGACAGCCGTGGCAGGGGGGGGGGGGGGGGGATAAGGACTAAAAGATGTAAGTTTCTAACTATTGCTGAAATAAAAAGACAGCAACCCCTAAGGTACAACCTCATCCACCAAAAGCTACCTTCCATTCCTATCCCACTCCTCTCCCCCACTCACCAGAGCATGCAGAAGTACACTGCGGTTTAGTTTAGTAAATGGATCATTACTTGACAAAGGAATACTCCACTGAGAAACTTCTGCTACCACTATCAGGTTAAGATGGTAGAACTCTGAAGCTGAGCTCTGGAACAGAAAAATGCAAATTTAATTTTAAATTTCAGGTCAAGTGGAAAACATTTTAAATTCCAAGATGAATTATGGTTTTCAATTATTAATTGCTTAATGTTATCTGAATCCTCTTTTCTTTGCTTTTCTAATTTTTTCCTAAATATATTGCTAAGGTTTAATAATAAGGAAAAATACCCAAAGCTTTTTCTTGACTATGGTAAAAATGATAACATGAAATAGCATTTCAACATTTTCAGATACGTTTAAGCATTTGGAAACCCTGAACATGAAACACTGTCTGGGTGTTTCTCTATGGTCTTTTTCTTTTCTTCCTCCTTTTCTTGCCTGTAATAAGTAGTTGAATACAATTGTAATCTCACAGATAATTCTTGGTTTCCTCCACAGCCATCCCCCTTTGAGACTCCTCATTCTTCAGAGAATACAAAACCAAAGTGATGCAGTTTTACTTAGCAGTCCAGAGATTTAGGAATAGGAACAATTTTTGTTCTTGAGAAAAGAAGCTCTGAGACATCTGTTTAAATTTAAACAGTTAACCCTTGTGTCCCTGCTGACTTCAGTGGCAATAGTGGCACTCTTCAAGGTAATATCAATCAGTGCTTTTGTTGGTTCAGGACACTGCTGCCATTCTCACTGGAGCTCAGCACTGAATGAGTGTGGCAGAAACTATGTGTGGCACTTGTGGGGTGGAGGTTAAAACACAGCACAGCCAGGCCCATATGCTCTGAAAATAATTCACAATGCTATAGTTTTGATGGCTTTCTCTTGAAGTCAGAGAAGTGTTGCAAAGTGGGAAAAGTTACACAGCTGCACACATGCATATCCCAGGAACTCTTCAAATTTACCTCACCACAGACTGAGCTGATGAGCTTGTAAAATTAAGGGTTAGTTTAACAGCACCTTTGAAGAAAAGTACTTTAGATGTTGGTGTAGAACAGTTGTTGGTAAAAAAACATCCACCTCCAGTGAAGCTTAAGACAAAATCAATGCTGAAAAAGGCCAGAAGGTCTACAGAGCTCATAGGGAATTATTTCTGAAGACCAGTGGCAGGTCTGCTGTGATGGAGAGATCACCAGCTCAGACTGCACAGCTGCAATTCAGCAGAAGCAGACCACTTCTCAAGCTGCCTGTTACCCTGAGAGAGGAGTGAGATAACTCATCCTGTGCAGGGATGGGTTATGGATAGTTATCACAAACTCAGACAGCCTAGTCAGCACAACTGTCTCCCTACCTTCCCACCACTGGAGAATTTTGATGAGGATGATATGGCTCAGAGGAACATAGCATAAACTGGAGTTGCCCAGAGGTTTGTAGGACTTCATAAACCACCATCAATCCATCCTTAGCAGAAGATTACAGGAAAAAAAATAAATTAAAAAGTCAGCAACTGTGATTATGTGTTGAGATCAGGAAGCTGACTTGGCTGACACCACTTAATTTTCAACTCAGGCAGTTTCCTGGGCCAGCTGGAGAGCAGGACAAGGCTGGAATGCATGCCCAGGGTGGGAGGAAGTGTAGTGCTTATATTGCCTTGAACTGTTG
Source organism: Tricholaema leucomelas (assembly GCA_013400475.1). Classification (NCBI taxonomy): domain Eukaryota; kingdom Metazoa; phylum Chordata; class Aves; order Piciformes; family Lybiidae; genus Tricholaema lacrymosa; species Tricholaema leucomelas. The sequence goes on along the minus strand of WAAF01001341.1, from coordinate 538,566 downwards.
TGAAACTGCAGCCTAAGATCCAGGGCAAGTACAGTAAGTCTTTCTCTGGCACACTTCTTCCCATCTTTGGCTAATCACTAATGCAGAAACTCTCTGAGGCAAAGGTTGGATTTAAACTGTCATAGTTAATTGCCACTAATGAGCCCATCCTCTGTGCATTTGATTAATGTCTCTGTGAGCCTGTTTGTACGTCTGACATCCTCAAGATTCTCTGGCATTTGGTTCTCCAGCCTAGGTGTCCTTTAAAAGAAGTACTTTACTTTGAATATGAGAAAAACATGCAGATCCCTGTTCCTCTGTCCAGTCATTTGAGGCAATCACAACTGAACCCTAGATCTGGTCACTGAGTAGTTCTGAAAACAAAGGGAAAAAGAAATAAAGAAGAAAATATTTGGAATGGAAACTGGAGATTTCGTATGGAAACTTTGACTTTTATCCCCAGCTTATTAATTTCTTTGTTTATTTAAATTAATCTGTTTTTCTCTCCTCTAATTCACAAGAGCAATAATCACCAATGAATGGGAAGAAAAAAATTTTTCAGAGTTCATCTCAGTGTTGGAAGAAGTTAGAATATTATACTTTCAGCTGAGATACAAGAAAACTGGAGAGTGTGGCTGTCATCCCATTCTTAGTTTCTCAAACAGAAGACACACAGCTTGTGCCATTCTGCTTTCCTTTTGGCAGCTGAGGGAAATGATTACGTCTTTGCATGCCTCAAATGTATGTCCTGACCTCATATTTAATAAGCCTCCTCTCTTGCAACCACAAAGAATACATAATAGGGTGTTGTTTTGGGTTTTTTTTCTTCGCAGAATAGAGAACCATATAATCAAATGTGCTGTCCCAGGAGTCATGTATGTCAAAGACCCCCCCCTGCCCCAATGTATGATATGGCTAGGGAAGAAAGAGGTAATTCTTCAAGAAATGGTGACACTGAATGCTCTTTGGTGGAAAATCTGGATTGTTGCTATATTTGCTGCAGAGATTTTACAAATAGGAAATCCAGGGTGTTTCTAAAGCCAACGGGGAGCATAGCCATGGTCTTTTCTGTGTCTGTGAAATATAAACATTTTCAGAGCTCTGTGCTTGAATTTTATAATCTCCCTTACTCAGTTGCAGTTGCTGTGAAAACAAGGATAAGCTTTGCATTACTAACTAATGTGTTTTTTTCCAGATTGAAACAAAACTGTTTCTTTTGGCATGTTGTCACTTTAGATAATCTTAAGCGAGGGAAAATCCTGAAAGTAGGCTTACTGCTTTAATAGATCTGGTTTTGATTTAGGTTTGAGGCTCTCATCTCTCTGCTGTCTCTTCAACGTGCTTTTTACTCTGTTCCAAATCAACGCTCCTCTGGACAGCTCTTTGTGTTGTCTACTGTAAGATAAGATGGTTTTCAATGTTACAAACAGTAAAGCTGTCACACTGCAGTGAGGACTTGGAGTTTCACTGTCATAGCTAGAAGACCTCAATTAGTTTATGCTCTGCCTGTGAAATTTTGGATTCAGTTAAGTTAATACAAGAATAGACATGTGTTGCAGGCTTGATTATGGTATCAGAAATGCAATGGTGAATAACAAATGCCATTTAATTGCCTCCACCAGTGCAAAGAGCCACAGAAGGCTAAGTATATTTCTAAAAATAAATACAATGAATTCACACTTGGATGACTAAAATTAAATATCCAAGGCTTTGTAGAAGTTCCTAAATAAAAGGCTGCAGTTCTTTAAGCTGACAAGCTGCTACAACTTCCACCAAAGTAAAAAAAAGTGTTCTGGAAATTCAGTTCTTTTTCCTCCTCTGTCTCTTGAGCACTTTTTAGTTGATACAGAGATTCATCCCATTTTCTTGATCCTGCTTGGGTATCTTTCTTCCTCAGGTTGCTCCTCTGACTCTCTCCTTCCATTGCCCTAACTCAAGATCCAAAAATAGCTGGAAAGGAGACAGATTTCTGTGGCTAAGACACTGACCAATTCACAAGTAGCCATGAAGATTTTGTGGTGAAAAAATGGCAAACAATGTCGACTTCCACTTTAAGTTCAAAACCAATTAAAATGAATGGGAGATAGGAAGATGCTGTTTTCCAAACATGTCTTTGTGACTCTACAGCCTGTGACCCTTGGCCACTGTAATGAGACTCAGGTCAGATCTGTAATGCAAAATTTTGCTGGAACAGCTATGCTGATGAGGAGAGTGGTAAAGTGTGAGTGACAGAACTGTGCTGCTGAAATCGCCTGTGTAAGCACAGTCATATTGGCAAAACTACGCTTTTGCTGATGCTTCCTTTTATGCTGAGGAGTGTGGAGATGAGAGAGGCAAGAAGAGAGGTAGTATAGACTTAAATGATTCTAGGCCAAGCACAGGAATTGTTTTCTACCAAATGCATTCCTATGAGGAAGGTTTTGCTGTTAAGATGTATAAAGTATTAGAGTTAGATTATGTCACTCTGGCACTTCAAATCATAGAATCATAGAATCACAGTCATGGAATCATAAAATAATAGAACCATGGAATGGCTCAGCCTGGAAGGAACTTTGAAGACTATCTGCTCCAACATTGCTGCCATGGGCAGGGACACCTCTCAGCTGGGCGTGGATGCTCAGGGCCTCATCCAACCTGATCTTCAACACCCCCAGGGAGGAGATAGCCTCAGCCTCCCTGGGCAGCCTATTCCAGAGTCTTACCACCCTCCTACTGAAGAACTTTTTCCTCAACTGTAATCTAACCCTGCTCTCCCTCAGCTTCAAACCATTCCAATTTGTTCTGTCTCTAGACACCCTGATGAAAAGTCTCTCTGCAGCCTTCCTGTAGGATCCCTTTAAGTACTGGAAGGCAGCTCTAAGGTCTCCCCAGAGTCTCTTCTCCAGGTTGAACACCTTCATCTCCCTCAACCTATCTTCACAGCAAAGCAATGTATATATATATACATATATATATATATAGTTGTTAGGATCAAGTAAGTAGGTGCCATCCAGAGACCCTACATATACAAAAGGGATCTCTGACATTTCATTTTTAAATGAAAGTATAGGAAGAGAAAAATGAGAAGCCACATTGTCACTGAAGAGGCATCCCATATTTTCGCATGGAACTGAATCCACCCCTCTTTTGGCACCCAGATATTACAGAAATCTGGGATGTTTTCCATGGAGTTGCAGCTTAAAAAGATGCAAAGTAATGGAAGTGAGAGAAGACCCTAATATGTTGATTGATATATCAGAATATCTCTTTAAAGAAATAATGCAATTGGGTTGCTTTAATCTGGGCACCAACTACCCAAAGAAAAGAAGTGACTCATTTAGAACCATCAGCTTTATTGGGTAATTACTTTAATTAGGTAGTTTTTGCAAACTGCACATTACCTACATGGCAGATCAGAATTGGTTTGGTCTATTGAGTAATTACTTAATTAGGCTACATTTTAAAAACTGTTTATCTCCCATATAATGGTTGGAATCAGCTCCTTCTGGTTTATTTTGTAATTATTTAATGAGGCCAAAAGTATCCATTGCAAAAAAAAAAAAAACCCCAAACCAAACCCAAGACCAACAAAAAACCACAACCCAACAAAAAAAAAAAATCTTTTCAAGCATATTCTGTACTGAAAGAGAAAATAAAAAGTGGGTAAAAAAAAGGTAAAGTATTTTAATAAGAATTTAGGATATGCAAGCAGCAAATGGCTTCATTGGTAATAAGAGTTGAAGCAAGGAGGACAGAAAGGTTACAGCCTTTGTAATGAAGTACCCGAAAGAAAAAACAACAACAACAAAAAGGACTAAAAATTAATAAAAAGGAAAATGTTAGTCACTTCTGCTAGACCATCTGTGCAAAGGTGAGAATAAAAGCAGCCAAAAGTCACCTCTTTCTCATCTGACCAAGGGAAAATGAATCAGGGATACCAGATAGTCTGACAAGGTAAAGATGATTCAGAGTTCTTAAAGAGAGAGATAAAAGATCGAAGCAAAAGCATGATCGAAGGAAATTTAGTTTATTTGTCATAAATCAGCCTGGAATGTTCTTGTGAGACCCCACCTGGAGTACTGTGTATGGTTTCAGAGCCCCCAGTACAAGAAGGACATGGAACGGTTGGAGCGAGTCCAGAGGAGGCCATGAAGAATCTCAGAGGGCTGCAGCAGCTCGGCTATGAGGACAGGCTACGAGAGTTGGGGCTCTGCAGGCTGGAGAAGAGAAGGCTTCCAGGAGACCTTGGAGTCGCCTGCCAGTATCTGAAGGGGGCTACAGGAAGGCTGGAGAGGGACTATTGACAAGGCCTTGTAATGACAGGACGAGGAGGAATGGGTTTAAACTGGCAGAGGGGAGATTTAGACTGGAGGTTAGGAAAGAGTCCTTTAGAGTGAGGGTGGTGAGACACTGGCACAGTGAGACAGGTTGCCCAGTGAGGCTGTGGATCACAACCTCCTTGGAGGTGTTGAAAGCCAGGTTGGATGAGGCCTTGAGTGACCTGTTCTAGTGAGAGGTGTCCCTGTCTATGGCATGGGGTTGGAACTGGATGATCTTTGAGGTCCCTTCCAGCCGAAACCGTTCCATGATTCTATGATTCAACATCAAGCTTGGGAGATCTGCAACCCAGGTGCGATCCTGTCAGCACTTAGTCAGTGTTGCAGCTTCCGCTTGTTTGGAAGGCAGAGCCCCCGAGTGTGTGGCATTTCGAAGGCCTCCTAGCACAAGAGGCCTCGTGGAAACTACTAATCTCAAGTAGGCTTAAAATAGTTGCTTCTGAAATTTGTTTCAGTGGTAGCTGCATAGATGAATGTGCATCTCTGCTGAGATGTTTAATGGTAATGATCTTAAAATGGCATTAGAAAAGCATGGGAAAGTGCTGCCAAGACTCCTCCTGAAGCTTCATACACGCAAGAGGCCTGCATGAGACTTTTGCCGACCAGTCCCAGGTATGTGGTTAGATTTGCGAGTGCTCTGTTTCATGGAATAGAATCACAGAATCATAGAATGGTTTAAGTTGGAAGGGACCTCAAAGATCACCCAGTTCCAAGCCCCCACCATAGGCTAGACCCCCCATTAGAAAAGGTCCCTCAAGGCCTCATCCAGCCTGGCCTTGCACACCTCATGATGGTGTTCTTTAGGAAAGTGAAAAACTGAAGGCGTGTAGAAACAGAAGCACAGAATACATCTGGCTGGGAGAAACCTTCAAGCTCATCCAGCCCAACCTTTGATCCAGCACTGAAGGGTCAACACTAAACCATGTCCCTGAGCGCCAGGTCCACAGGCTGCTTGAACACTACCAGGCCTGGTGACTCCAGCATAGCCCTGGGCAGACCACTCCAGTGTTTGAGAACCTTTTCACTGAAGAAATATTTCCTAATATCAACATTAACCCCTCTCTAATGCAGCTTGGAACCATTTCCTCTGGTCCTATTGCTTGCCACCAAAGGAGCAGAGGCTGCCCCTTCCTCGCTCTGACCTCCCTTCAGACAGTTGTGGAAAGCCATAAAGTGTCCCCTCAGCCTCTTCTTCTGTGCACATGGGAGAACTACAAAACATCAGTAGCATCCACACACTACGTCCTATTGTGAAGAATTATATTCTGAAGTCATAGCATAATTTTCTGCCAGGGGTAGGGAGAAGGGAGAAAAAGTGAAGGTAAAACTGTTTCAAAGTAAAAGGAATGGAATGACAATAGTGATAGTGTTGCTGTAGCTGTCATATCTAACCTTGTCTTACTGAAATAGCAACAGAATTTCAGATAAAAAGATGAGACTCATTTCTGTAGCTGTAATATATGAACCCTTTGCCCTGAATCCAGCCAGAATTACAGCAATTTAACAAATTACTACCCATCAGGAGAACTGCAGGACTGTCTGCATGTGTACTGTGAGCCCGTGTCTGGCAGGGAGTTTGAGTCTGTTCAATCCAGATCTATTTTATGTCATATTATCTCCAAACCAGGAAAAGCTTGTGAACATTCATATGATTCATGCTAACAGCAATCGAACCACACTAATGCTGCCATGGGTCTGAGCCAGTAGGCTCCTTAATTACTTGGGAGAATCTACTGAACTCCTGAAGATGGGTGAGTCACAGAGCTCAGGGGGCAAAGGCTTTTACATCAACAAGGTATCATGAGCTTATCACATCTGAACTCCCATAAACCACTTCTTGTCACCTAGTTGGTCATGATGGGGACCAATGGGTCTTTTTGTGTCTGTATCCTACATAATGATTGAGCTCAAAGACAAAGAAGAGGGGAGAGGAAAGGAGGAGGAAATAAGAAAAGTCTCATGATGCCCAAACTGCTCCTAAATTGGATTTGTGTGGACTCTGAGTCACTCATTAATTCTTCTCTCCACTCTACTCCTCAGCTCAGTGGCTACCTAAAAAAATCCAGCTTAACAGCTTTAAAAGCTCCCTAGGCCTCAGCTCCTTAAAGGGTAATATTTCTATGTAGAAGTAAAAAAACTGCCTTTCTTGGCTTCATCTCAGGAGGTCCTTCTTTCCTTCAGACATTCCTTCTATTATATTCTCTGATTCCATGTAGAGGATTGTTTCTTGCCAGAATCCCCTCTGGGCTTTGGTGGAAAAAAACCTTTATACAACTTTTACCCTGACTACATTTTTCCCTCTTTTCATGTCTGGGTGTTGGGGAAGTTTTCCCTTTCCTAGGGAAAAATCTGTTTAAGAGGCCAGGAGTAGGAAAGCTCAAGGAGTTTCACTATTTCCTTCACATCATTCTTTGTGTCAATGTGGAAAGAGAGCAAAGCAAGAATGGAAGGAGGAAAAAGGTCTGGATATTGGACCTTTAAGTTGAGTATTTGAAGTTATTTGGTCTTTAAAATCTTAAGAATCCTTGGATTAATCTTTCCTACAGATCTATACCTCTTTACAGGTCCTCAATTAATTCTTTTCTTGATGCAAACCTCATAGTAGGGCTCTCAGTCTGCCTAAAGCATACTTTAGTAGTGATGTTTTGATTTGGCTTAACTGTGTGATAATATGGAGGGCTCCAGAAAGGGGCAACCTCTTTGCACAGAATCTGTGTTGTGTGTCCTCCTAGGCTTTCATTGCTCAAAGAAACCAGGCACTTAATGTTCTGAATTCAGTGGCTCAATACTGGAAGGGACAAAAGGAAAAGCAGCCTAGCTAGGATCTTGTTAGCCAATGTTCCACAAATCAAACTCAGAGCTCATCTTCTTTTGGCTGCTTCTTATTCCTTGTGTCTCTGCCACAGGGAAATGCCCAGGGCTGGTGGTGTTCTGCCCACTTCAGAGAACTAAAGCAAGGAATGACCAGGAAGAAGTTCAAATGTGGTTTCTCCATCATCTGGAATAAGAAATTACTTGTAATTTTTTTTTTTTTTTTTTTTTTTTGCCAAATTGTAGCTATTTTTAACATCTCTAATAGAAGACATTGGTATGAAGTCTATGATATTCATCCCACTTCAGAATTACACAAGTGTGAAAAATCTATATGGAAATATTATCTTGATTCTTTTTATACAGACAAATACTTCAGATTCCCTCTGCTTATTTGTATGCAAAATTTGGGAAGGGAGACAAAATGCTTTTGGGCGGTTCGTATGCCAGTCCCTCATATGCCAAGCTTAGAGTTTTGATGTCAAATGTATTTTTACAAGTCAGTAAACCTTTGGTAAATATTATTTGGGTTAGTAATGTAAGCTAAACTGTGGAACCAAATATGTTCTGCAAGGGGTTCTCAGTTGTGGCAAAACATAATAATATGCATCAAAATGCTTCTGTATTTAAGGAGACCCTGTTGCATTCTGGCAAAAGGTGCCTAAATCATGCTTCAGGAAACCTTCAGAAGTTCCTCTTTAGTCCTCTGAACTTTCTTTCCAGCATGGCTGATTGCCAGGATATTTGTGAATGGATTAAACTTTATTGCCTCTTTATACTTGACTGATTTACGTAGAGGCATTTGTGTAATGATGAGAGAACCTTTAAAGGGTTTAGGGGTTTGGTTTATTGCAGGGAAAAATCCCATGGTTTCGATCTGGCTCTTGGTTTGGATTTCCTGAAAACAGGCTTTCTCATCATCTTTTCCCCAGCATTTCCTATTAATAAACCTGGCTAAACCAACAAGCTTGTGAGCAGGCAAAATTTACAGGGGTTTCTCAGAAGTGCTGTGCTTGTCATTCTGGAATAGTGGAATTTCCTTAGCTCGTAAAAAGGAAAATTTCAGGCAGTGACAGCTTGTTTCAATGTGTTTGTAATGCTGTTTTTCTCTCAGGGGTTCAGTGGAGTTTTTTTTTTAATGCTGGAGAAGCAAAAAGGAAAATGTCAGTTGATGAAAGTGGCTCTCTCTTTGGTCTCTGTATTGACCAGTGTTGTTGCCAAGGAGGTACTGAGCAGTGGGAATGGCAGACACCATTTTCTTTTGTGCTGGAAGGTTGAGCAACAGACAGGGATTGAGAAAGCCTGTGGTGGGCACTGACATAGGATAGGTGAAGGGCCACCTGCCAGGACACTCTGTGAGATGGTGGCTCCCCACAGAGGTCAACCAGGGTCCGAAGGAGCTCCCTGGGGCAGCAGTCAGAGTCTATCTCAGCCTCAGCCAGGAGCAGGAGAGCCTGGGTATGGGGTACCTCCCTGGGGACCAGCTAGGATATCATCCCTGAACGGGGCTATAGCTCATGTTCTATACTGCTGGCACTTGAGGGGCTGACAGTGTCCTGTCCCAGAATGAAGGAGGCCTTGAGGGCGAGGATGGGTAGGCTCATCAGTGCTCTCAACCCTGACAACTGTCTGCCAGAGGGAAACCTTGGTACCAGCACTTGCAATGACCGAGTGCAATGTAAGAGATGTGCAGCTTCACTGAGACCTGCAGAGCAAATTCCCTCAAAAGCAGGCAGAAGCAGCACTGCTGTCATCTTGCAGGTCAGTTCCTGCATGTTGCTGAAGTGGTTGTTTCTTGACTGAACTCAGTTCCACCGTGATGACACAGTGGCACTGGCCTGTGGCAGAGCTTAGCTGGAGGTAGATGTTTCCTTCTGCCTAAGGGACTAAGGAGACAAGACAGGAGCTGGATGCAAGCAGAAGCCTTTGGGAACATGGTAGGCTGAACAGGAAGGTGTTTTTGGAGTGTTACTGTCTGCTGGCTTTAGCAACCACTTGCTGCATGCATTTTCTGAATCACTTTCTTGGACCTCACTGCCTACATTTCATCCAATTCCCGTTTCAGGCACAAAGTAGACACTCTGGATTTCATCTTGCACTCCTCTCTCCATAACTGAACTCAAAAAATACCAAAACCAAACCAAAACAGGTAGTGGCAATGACCCAAACCTATCAAGCTGCTGAGCAAATGCTGCTTAATCTGGCTTTTGGGCTCTTCAAATGTTTTGAGAACTAACTTTTGCTTTGTGTTTTCTTAATTGTTGTCACTCAGCTAAAAGTGATGAAGAGGGTGATGACTGAAAGAACCCCCCCCACTCTGGTCTCTGTAATGCCATGAAGTTATTGTTTTGGGGCTCTGATAGCTTTGATTGACTGGGGAAAAATGTTCTCCTTCCTCCTGCCATTGTGTCATTCATGGTTTAGAAAGCTTCTTCTAAATAGCACTTTAAAAAAAAAAAGTAATTATTTTTAAGAGGAAATTGAAGACAGCATGAAAGCTTTGAAATGTTTTCCTAAAGTAGTTATGTATAGGTATGTAACTCTGTGATTCACTGCTATGACCTGTCAATCAACTCACCTTTGACTCCTCTGTCTGATAGTTAATCAGGCAGAGATCTGCAGTCACTGAATTTTAAGATGTTTTGTGTATTACTTGAGCCATTTTTGTGGCTGTTATTTTCTTCATCCATTCCAACTTTTGAACTTTTTTTTCTTTTTCTTTCTTTTTTTTTTTTTTTTAAACACAGGCATGAGGAGCTGTGAAGGTCTCAAAGAGGTTGCTTGGCTGAAGTCAGTCAGTTCCCTAGGAAGAAGAAATGGAGGACTTTTGGCATAAATCAATGCCAGGTTTGACACGGTGAAGTCAAAACGGCCATGCCAATTGTACCAAGAAAAGGATCAGCTTTCCAGTCTCTTCATGCCTGCTTATTTGGTGAGTTGTTCAGCATGGCTGAGTTATTCTGCATGTCTATATGTGTAGTTTAAAGTCTTTTTAGTTGCCATTAAATACCATGATGTATTTAAAGATAGTATTATGAACACATCCTGATTTTTTTTTCTAATGTGAGCCTATAGAATGCAACCTGCCCCCTTTTATTTTGACTTTCATTCTCTGACTTACACAGGAAATTATTTTTTTATTCACTAAATAATATAATTATTTATTTCCTTTTGTTTCTTTTCATTTTACTACCTGGTGTCTTTCTTTACCCTTGAGTTCCACGATGCAGTTGGTTTTCCTAGAAAGGTGCAGCCTTCTGTCAGACTTTCGCTTCACCTACCTTCAACAGGAGGTTTCCATTCACTATTTACAGAGTTTAATAACTATGGGGTAAATCGTACCTCCTGCTGAGATGCTTTCTGCCTGCTTCTAAGACGTTGTGACTAATGGAGCTGGAGTGTGCTGCTTGTCTGTATAACAGCAGTTTGAAGGGACATCAAGAGCTCTGCAATGTGAGCAGGGACAGACTTTTAAATCAAAAAGGGCAGGATTTTTCAGCATGGTTTCCCTAAATGTTCAGTGTTTATCTCTTTTCACCTAGTTCCATTTTCTTGCTAAATGCCCAGATATTAGCCAGGATGAGAAAGAGCATAGACTCTGCTAGGAGACTCTACAGCAGACAAGGATCTTCCAGCTTAAGAAGGGTGCTTGAAAGCTCTAATTCTACTTTGTTTTTTTCTATGCTTATGGTGGAAAATATAGATCATAAGGATATGTTTATATCCTTAGTATTTTGATAAGATGTTATTCTATTCAAATTTACAAACAGCAATATAATATAATTAATACTATAATAATACATTAGACATTATATAAAATTATAATAAATACTAATAATAAGATCCTTCTCCTTACTGACTTAAATTTGTACATTTCCATTAAGTGGAGCAGTTTCGTTGAGAGCAGTGGAGATGCATTCTTAATGCAAATTTTTATTAGTGGTTTTGTAAATCAAATGTGGATTTTAGTTCAATGAAAATTATGCAGGAGTGAGAAACACTTAGTATCCTGTGGTAAATCAGCTTATTAAACTACAAATTCCATACTCTTCAGTAGTGTACATGGTGTCAACCTTCAGAGTGTTTGTGCAGCCATCTGAGAGAGGAAAAACTGCAGCTGTCCTCCTCCTGGGACAGCTTCATTGGTATGCTGTAGCTGACAGCTAAGCTGCAGATCATGCTCTGGGCAATCTCACTAAACACCTCAAGCATCTACACTTTTCATTAATGGATTTAAAACAAACTGCAAGTGCTGTTGACAAAGCTTATTGCAAATATGTTACAGAGATGAGAGCAGGTGCTAGCACTGCTGGAAGTGGGGCAAAGCATCAGATCTGTCTAAAATATTACCTGCTTCTGCTGTTGCTCTGTTCAAACACTTCACAGTTTTTCATATTGTTTACCTTCACGAAACTCAGTAGTGGCAGATGAGCCTTTACCTCTGATAAAGAAGGAAGTTAGAGTATAGATGAACACCTTGATAAAACCATAGAGGAAGTATAGAGTATTGAAATGCTGGTCTAGCTTCCTGTTCTTTAGACTTTCCTTCCTCACTAAATCACAGAATCACAGAATGTTATGGATTGGAAGGGACCTCTGGAGATCAAGTCCAATTCCCTTGCCAAAGCAGGGTCACCTAGGGCAGGTCACACAGAAACACATCCAGGTTTGGAAAGTCTCCAGAGAAAGAGACTCCACAACTCCTGTGGGCAGCCTGCTCCAGTGCTCAGTCACTTGAGATGGAACTTCTTGTATTCTAGCTTGTACCCATTGTTCCTTGTCCTATTGTTAAGTACCACCAAAAAGCTCCTGGCTTCTTCAACCTGACATCCACCACTCAGATATTTATAGATATTGATCAGATCCCCTCTCGGCCTTCTCTTCTCCAGACTAAACAGCCCCAGGGCTCTCAGTCTTTCTTCATAGCAGAGATGTTCAAGTCCTGCAATCATCCTCATAGCTTTCTGTTGGACTCTCTCCAGCAGATCCCTGTCTATCTTGAATTGAGAATCCTCAAACTGGGCACAGTATTCCAGGTATGATTTCAGCAGGGCAGGGGAACCTATAATAAATAACCTTAGTTTTCATGGATGAAAACGAAGAACTTATTTACTGTGTAATATGCTGTAGAGCAGAAATTCTAATGCTTTTACAAGGCCAATGATAGCAATATATCTGAGAAATTGCTTAGTGCAAGCTGCAACATCACAGGAATCACAGCAAGAGCTTTCCTGGAAATGCTTAGGAGCTCTATACAAATTGAAATTATTTTCCTGCAAATAATTCACAGTGGTACTGTCCATAAATGGGCTGAGATAGAGTAGCAAACCACTACAAGCCAGAAGATTTGAAATGAGAGTAAGCATGGAAAACCTTTACTGCTGACTCACAGATCGTCCTATCACAGAAGTCAGCCAAAGATGACTTCAAGTCTTGTGCGTGAAGAGCTAAAAGATGTGAACTGAAAAGCAGAGGACATTTAGGTATTTACAATTTGTTATTGCATATTGGAGCAACTGTGAGGTAGCAAGATTAAGATTAGCCACTTCCCAGATAACATCCTATCAAGCATCTTTACTGGAATTGCACATCTTAATGTTTATATCAGAATTCAGGGAGCTATCAAGGAGACTTGTTCCACAAAATGTCTTCTTCCCTACATTTAAGGTGATTCAGAGATATAGAAGGGTAGGGGACTCTGGCTATAGATTTCCCACAAGACATAGAATCCTAGAATGGCTTAGTTTGGAAGGGACCTTGGAGATCATCTGTTCCAACCTCCCAGCCATGGGCAGGGACAACTCTCAACTAGACTTGGCTGCACAAGGCCTTACCCAACCTGACCTTCAACACCCCCAGGGAGGAGGCAGCCACAGCCACCCTGGGCATCCTAGTGAAAAATTCATGAGATGGTCTGGCTGGAAGTGGAATAGTTTTCTATAATGCTATATCAAAAGAATCTCATGCCATCTTGTCAAACAAAACACTCTAAGTTGCTTTGGAAAGCCAGGCAATTTTCAGTAGATCCAGCCATCTGATTTTTCTCTGCTTGCCATCAATGGTCCTGTTTATCACACCCTGGAGTGACATACAGTTCATCATAACTGGACTTTCTTGCTACATCCAGAGTTTGTTAGGGTTGAGCCTTGCTGGAAGGTACACTAGATGGCATTCTTGATAACTAAGCTTTTCTATATACACTTGCTGATGCTCAAATCTGGTGTAGGGATTCTTGGAATGATTTCAGCAAGTGTTCTAAATTCCCCATCTGTGGCAGTTGCTAAAATGCTACACATATAGTTCTGGCTGTGTATCACTTTGCTGGATGCAGGCGTGTGGATGACTGGTGTTTAAGGTTTGACAGCTCATTAACTAGTCATCACAGAATTGCTAGGTTACCTGTTTGGAGATAGTAACCTTTAGTGTATATCTCTACTGACTTCAAAGGGAGTAGGCTTCCTTATGGCACCTTTGCATCTGGCCCACTGCACTTTAAACTGCATCCCTTGAAATCTGGCCTGTGAAGAAGCGTGGGGCAGACAATTACTATGACCCCTCATTCATCCACTTTCTCCTTGCAATATTTGGCACCACTAAGCTGCATTCAGTGTTAAATGAAAAAAAAAAAGAAAAGCTTGGAGCAAAGCCATCTCTGTTTACTCTGAAACTGTGAAGCATTTGTTGGGGATCTGCAAAACCAAAAGCTTAAAGGGTCATAGAATAGAATCATAGAATCAACCAGGTTGGAAGAAACCTCCGAGATCATTCGGTCCAACTTATCACCCAGCCCTGTCCAATCAACTAGACCATGGCACTAAGTGCCTCATCCAGTTTATTTTTGAACACCTCCAGGGACAGCAACTCCACCACCCCCCTGGGCAGCCCATTCCAATGCTAATCTCTCTCTCTGTGGAGAACTTCCTCCTAACATCCAGCCTAGACCTCCCCTGGCACAATTTGAGACTGTGTCCCCTTGTTCTGTTGCTGGTTGCCCGAGAGAAAAGACCAACCCCCACTTGGCTACAGCTTCCCTTTAGGTAGTTGCAGATAGTAATGAGATCACCCCTCTGAACTTCCTCTTCTCCAGGCTAAACACCCCCAGCTCCCTTAGCCTCTCCTCATCTCTTCTGTGCCATATCACAGAATCATCACAGAGTTTTAGGTTGGAAGGGACCTCAGAGCTCATCTACTCCAACCTTCCTGCCATGAGTGGGATCCCCTTTCAACTAGACTTGGCTGCTCAAGGCATCATTCAACCTGGTCTGGAACACTCCCCAGGGAGGCAGCCACAGCCTCACCACCCTTGTACTGAAGAACATCCTAAGATATAAATGAGCACAATCAGTATCAGGAGTTCCTGAAGGAAAAAAATCTATTGTATTTACATTTTTGTTGGCAATCCTAGAAACTTCAGACATAAGATTTGTTGTAAATAAATATTTATGAATTAGATATAATATTTCTATCTGACACATATGTAGCTGTGGGAGGATTTTGTGCTGCACTAACGTAAAAGAATGAAGTGTGATCAAAATGTCTGTGATGGTTTGATTTGAAACATCTAAGGAGGAAGTAATCTGTCAGTTGAGAATTATTGCTCGCTAGAGGGATATTTATCAATCATTCTAACTGAAAAAAAAATAATCAAAGAGCAGACTCAACCTAAATATTCATCATTACTGTAGCTTTTGAGGTTTCAGATATGATTTCCTGGTCAGTGACTGACTTTTTGAATAAACTGCTACAAGGCACAAGTGAAAGATAGGCTGCTGATGAAAGAAGCTTCTGTGTCTGTTCTGTATAGCCATCAGACTATGATCATCAAGCATGAGCTGACGTTTTGAATCGCTGAGCTGAAAGAGATCTTAAAACTTCATCTAGTGTATCCGCATGCCCTAAGACAGGATGTAGTGTTTTTAATCTAAGTCAAATAACTTCTCTGACTGTCATTTTGTGGTCACTGTTGGCACAGGATTTTGAACATATGTTAAAACTAACTGAATAAACAATCCAATCCAGCCAGGTCTGTAAATATTAAACATGTTTAACTTAAGCATTCAGCTGAGTAAAATGGAATGCAGAAGGTAACCCTATTTGTTTTTTCATTAAAGGAGTTGTTCTATATGCTACAAAACTCTTTTTTTTGATAATATACTGTGTATAATGCTTGAAATTTATGTTCCTTCTAAACTTACCAAGTGTATTACTTGGCTGTTCCTGTTATTAATTCTCCTTTTGCACCTATTTAAAACCAGGATGAAAGTGGAGTCAGTCACACTGCCGCTTGTAACAAGTTCAGCCAAGCAGTGTGGAAAGCACTGAAAACTAGTCACCGACAAATAATGTCACCAGGAGTTTTGTTTGTGTAACTGTGTCATCCTTTGTCTTTTGCTGCATATGGATGAACATTTTGTGTGTCTCATTTTGCTGGTGGATTTTAGACTTCAGAGTAAATTGAAGGGAAAAAAGAAGCCATAAAACTTAGAGGAAGCAGCCCAAATTCTTTTAGTGTCATCTCACACCGGGCGATCTGTTTCACCGGAAAATGGTTTATCCAGCAAATTTAGCTGGTCTTGAAACACATACAAAAATGCTCTGACACGTTCCAGTGTGCTCAGCATTTGAAGTGACTCATCAAATGACATGTTGTAGCCAAAGGTTGGCTGTCAGTTGTTCATAATATGCCTGTGGGCATCGTGTCTGTGTGCAATGCTCAGCACAGCTCTGTTCCACTGTTAAGCAGTAGTTCCCAACCTAAAAAGACTGGCTGTTGTTTTAAGCTTTTTGCTATGTTTATTGTGTTCTACATGCCTAAGTATGTGGTCAGCCCTTTCATATGTGACACTGCTTCTCTTTCTTTGTTGGAAAAATTCCCATTCCAACAGCAACCCTCAGGACAAGCACATGAACTGTTGCAGCACGCTTGTGCATACAAATTCCCATGAGTCAATCCCTAACCTATGTGCCAGGTAAGCAAAAAATTGCTTATGTATTCATAACAGCAGATAAATAGGACCAATTTTAAGGACCATCAAAAAGAATTGGCTAGTTTTGTGTTGAATAAGCAAGTATTTTGTTTTGGACTTATCAACTTACTCCAGTTCTGGTGTCACCATCTGTTGGAGTGAGTCCAGGAGTGCCACAAAGATGATCCAAGAAGCACCTCTGCTGTGAGGACAGAGAGCTGGGGTTGTTCATAGAGACCAAATCTCTGAAAGCTTGCGTTCAGCCTGAAGTAGATACCAGCCACAGCCACTTCCGACCACATAGTATGTGGCATCTGGATAGGGTACAGCTTGAGTTTGAAGCCCTCTTCAGCTTTCAGTATTCTTTCCATTCTTTACTGCTTGTCTTCAGGCAAATGCAATAATCACAGAACTCCAGGTAGCATTGGCAGCTGGGACAGGAAAGATAAATTCCATGTGTTTGTTGAAGCTTGCTTTGTCACTTTGCAGAAGGGAATGCAGGATTCAGGGAATTTTGACCAGAAAACACAGTTGAGGTAGCCACTTGCTCAGTAGCCAAGTTACAAAGGATGTGTCATTCTCAGCTCTGACCACTGACCTAAAAAAGAAAGACGTCCCTTTGGCAGAGAAAGGACTTAGCTTTTGTATCCCACTTCCTGGGAAAGCCAATATGTTTTAAATAAAAGGTTGTTTTCAGTGTGACCTTCTCCAAGAATCCAGTAGCTGTGAAAGCACTTAGTAATTTCCAGGAGGCTGATCTGGTCTATGCATGTAAGCTTTACCCTGGCAAAGCTTACCAGGTTCAGAAAACCCTGGGGGAACTTAAGTGAAAGAATTTTTGTTTGACATCTAGCCTGGTCTTCCGTGTGAGCTTCACAGGAGCTATGTTCAACCATACCAAAACATAAGCACTTATGCAATTGTGGATTTAAGCTCTTTGGGAAGTCACAGAAGTCAACGGCTGTGAAGACCGGGAGCTTTTGATGCTTATGTGGCACTTCAACACCCTTTTGGATGCAGAACTAAACAACACCCTTCTCACAGGTGTCTGAATCATATTCTTTTGGGGTTTTTTTTGGGAGTTTGGATTCAATCTTAAATCCCAGCTCAGATAACATCTTGCCTCTAAGCAATATTTGTGTGATCTTGTACTCAGTGAGGTGAGCTTAAGTATGAAATTAGCCCTTTAGTCACCTGTCAGTTGCCTGAACAGCTGGCTAGCTCTCAGCATGTCAGCTTTTGCAGCAGTCTAACCAGGAGAACAATTATTTGAAAATAAAGTTTTTTGGTCTTCTGAATATGTATAGTGCATAAGTAAAAGAAGTGTTCAATGCAAGCTGTCTATCAACAGAACAATGTGATGAGGAGCAGAATGTAAAGCAAGATACTGTGAGCCCTATTTCACATTGCAGGTAAAATCTTTTCCTTATTGAATACCTAATGCTATTGTTTCAGAGCAGGCCAGAATTCCTTCTTGTAGTGACACAAGACACAAACATTTGCTTAGCTTCTGGAGTACTGCAGAATTTATCAACAAACTCACAAGGTTCATTGAGGTTCATGTGATGGAGTAGGCAAAGTATCTCTCTCTCTCTCTTTTTTTTACTGCAGAGATTATGTTTTCATAGCACTACTATTATCTTATATGCTCATCTCTGAAGAGCTTACTTTCTTCAAAAGCAGGAAATTATTCTGATAACAAAGAGTACATTTATGCAAATGGCACCTACGAAACTACTTCTTTCAAAGAAATGACATAAATTACAGGGCAGGAGCTATTTAGGTATCTTAGGAACTGGTAAAGAATTAGGCATAGTAATGCAATTGTTTTTATCAGCTATTTTCTATGAATTCAAGAAGTCTCATGTTTGTCCCCTGGAGGAAACTACCTCCTTGTGGCTGAAGGGCACAGTGAGGAACCAAGTCACTAGAAGGTGCTTCTTAATATTGCTTCCAAAGCTCAAACGTGAAACCTGCCTTTATAAGTTTTGGGATATCTGTCTGGCCAGAGAAAAGCAGAGCCACAAAAATTAGAAAGATGGAAGGAACTTCAAAAGGTCATCCAGTCCAAGCCCTCTGCCAGAGCAGGATTGCCCAGGGCTGGTCACACAGGAACACATCCAAGTGGTTTTGGATTATCTCCAGGGAAGGAGACTCCACAACCTCTCTGCAAGCCCATTCCAGTGTTTTGTCACTCTCACAGTGAAAAAGTTTTCCATGTTCACATGGAACTTTCGATGCTCCAGGTCGCACCCATTGGCCTTCACTTGTCCAATGCCAGGCAAAAGATGAATATTCTCATGTGATTCAGAGTTCTCTCTTTAGAGATGGAGAGACCTGACAGGACAAAAAGTGTGAGACAGTTAGATGCATGGCTTTACATATCAATATATTGATCTAGGAATTTGAAAGAATATGGGTCTCTAGAGCTTTGGTTTTGCAGATACATCAGTTTTCAGTCTTTGTGAAAACATATCAGAGCGGACAGTGCTCAGTGTGGACAGAAGAGTCTTCTGTCCCACCTGAAACCTGTCCAGGGAGACTGAAAACTGTGTGTGCATCCAAAATGTATAATGTCTTTAGGAAATGGAAGTACCTAGCAGAAGTTCAGCCTTACTTTTCCTGCTAAAATGAAGATCCAATATTCTCAGTTTCACTGGGGGCACAGATTTTCTTCCAATCCTTATTGTAAGCTTCCAACACATTGTGGGTAATGCAGTGTAGCCACGCTGAAACCCAAACAGTGTATTCTAGCAAGCACAACAGCTAAGCATAGACAAAGTAGGACAAATTGTTAACAACTCCCTGCAGATGTCCTTACTTTGCTACATACAATAACTTACAGTTACTTTCTGAGGCATCTTTGAAAGAGGTGGTTTCATTTCCCAAACACTTTGGTTTATGTGCAGTGTTGCCTGTTATGTTTACCATTCAAACAAGGAAATGGACAACATCATTGTGCTTATGAAAATCCAGCCATGTGGGTGGAGTTTTGCTTGGTTTGGTTTGAAATGTATTGTGCTTAACTCCATTTCTTGAGAATTTTGATTTGATTCACCAGTTTCTCACCCTTAAGGGGATTGCTTGTTTAATGGGAGTATTCACTCAGGACACCAGAAGATATCTGGCTTGTTAAAACTCTTAGATCCCCCACTGGAAGGCCCTTCCAATCTACTGCCTGGGGAATTTCTGAGCCAGATTGCAGCCACTTAATTTAATTGCTACTGATATATTTAGCCTTCATGAATTTCCTGAATCCCATTTTGAACTAAATATATACATATATTTGAGGAGTCTGTAAGCTGCTTGTAGCAGTGCATTCAAACAAGTATGCTTTGAGCTGATCTGTGAGATCTCAGTACAGTTTAAAACTCTCAGTGTTTATTAGGTGTTTATTAAGTGAGATTTTACAAGACCACATTGGAGCCATGCCAGCACATGTGGTAAGACTGACAGTGGTTTAAGCATAGCAACCTACTAGAAAAATGAAAGAACAATAGTATGGCTTCTGCATCAAATGTGAAAGATTATGAAGAAGTGATTTTGAGATTGAATGCAACTTCAGGGCCTTTAGTCTATTTGTAATCAGAATTTGTAACTCACATTTGACATTTTACCACCTGCACTACCTTGTGCAAAGGTGCACTTGGTGCACTGCATTCTGTCATGTGAATTCCATTAAAAATATTCACTTCCAGAGCCTGCCATCTCTACAAGGATTACTTTACAAATTCATTAGTAATAAAAATTTGCTGAGCTCTTGAAGTCTTACCTAATCATTGGAAATAATTAACGTTTCCAACTGTATTAATAGTACTGTCTGTTTTAGAAAGGCAATTAATGACTTTTTGGAGCTAATATTCTCAAAATGATCATTCACATGATGATTCTCCCTTCCCTTTCACTTTCTCTAGCTTTCAAAGTCTCATATAGCTTTTGCCAAAAAGTCTTAGACACAAGTACATAGAACAGTTTCATCTTCCACCTGTGGTCCCCATCATAAGGTAGTAGCAATTGTGTGAAGCTGGAGAAATAGAATAGAGTGTACTTTTGATCTGATGACAGTGGTCTTTGTAAGCTGGATTCATATAGATTCTGCATTTACAAGTCTCAAAACAAACTACTGACTGCAAGATGAGTTTTAATAAATAATTATTTGATCTGTGTTCATCTTCAGCTATCAAAAAAAAAAATTCTGTGTTCCTTCAATGAGAGCAAAGTGTTAAAACCACACCAACGTTCTTTAACAAAGAGTGTTTAAAGTGACTCTTGCAGAGTGGCTATGTGGAGGCAATAATTCCGTTTTGAAAGCCACAATTCAAGACAGCCAAGTAGGCAATTTCTCATTAGTTTCAGAACCTCCTGATGTGAACCAGACAATTTTCATTCTTTTAGCAATCCTAACTCCAAAATTTTAAATAAGCAGGCTAGGAATTTTTAAATCACTCCTAATCAATTTCTTCCTCTGAAACTTTTAGCAAAAGTCATATATTGTGAGAAAGGTTCCAGAGTAGATACAGGCTCAGCATTAATATTACAGGGTCATTTGATTTCCCTTATTTCCTTAGGGTTACTTGCCATAAAATCATATCCCAGTCAGAGATGGACAGTCCAGGCAAAAACCATTTAACAAAAGGTAGCCCTGAAGGAACAGAACCATTCTGAGATAATGGTGTTAAACTAAATACTTTGGCCAGTGCCTGCAGCTGACTGCCTTAATAAGAATTTTTTTAAGGAAACATTAGAAACTTTAATTTCTATTTGTCAAGAGTGGCTGTGGCCAGTTCTGTGAACCGAAATAAATCATCTTTAGGTCTTTTATTATGTGACAATAACATATTACTTTTGTCCATTTAAAAAATAGAGAAATTCGGGTGAGGGGTGGAATAAGAAGCCTTGCAGTCTTTGCAGTATTTGGTAATCTCATTGATTAAGGTATAAATTCTAGGATATAGTAAACAGGGCACCCTGCACATCCATGTCAAAAGTTAGGGCTGGGTTGGATGCTAGGTGAAGAACAGTTGCTTCCCCAAAGGGGAAGAGAAAGAGAATAAGAGAGAGAGACTTAACAGATTGGAAAAGAAAACAAAATTAATATAATATGTAAGTGGCCTTTTTTTTTGGAGTGGTGCTGCACTCAGGCTTCATAAATTGTTTTCCAAAGACACTCAATGTGTCTATTCAGTCTTTTTCATCTTGCAAACCACTGATCAGAATTGCATAATGAATTAGAGCAAATCGAGTTCTTAATCTTCTTTAGAGCATCTCTGGACTGAAGATGTTCATTGGACTGTAAAGAATGAGTACTTCATGAAGAAAAAAAACTGTTTAAGAGGGAATATAACATTATTTTAAAAAAATTAAATGAGGCCTGGTTATGAATGTAAGGATCTGTACAAATCTTCTACCCAAATTGCTGTCAGCAGATAGCAAGTCAGTTCTCAAAGCCAGTCATTCCCTTTGTGTTAAGAAAAATTTCAAGATGCTAATTTAAGCTCTTTGGTGAGAAAAAAAATCCATAGGTTAGAAATTCAAAAAGGCAAGTGGGCTGAATGACCTCCTTAATGCATTTATAAAACATTTACACACACACCACCCCAGATGATCAAAGTATGTGACTTTTCCCAAGGAGTTTAAGTGGAATCAATCAGGTAAAATTTGCCAAACAGGCAGAAGTGTAAGTGATTGGTCTTTTGTTAGTCAGTTTTAGCAGTTATTCCTTCTCCTGTACATTAAAGTGCACTGGCTTTGAGCTTTACAGTCATTCTTTGTTCCTCTGTGGTTCTCAGTAGGTATAAATTAGCTTCTTCAGATTCAGCTATTTTAAAGGTTATAAAATATTAAAAGGTAATATAAGAAGATACATAGCAAACAGTGGTAAGAACTGAGTGAGGATGATTGAGCATTTTATTTTGCTCATTGTGCATTTGATTAGTCTGTATTTTGATAGAACAATGGCATAATAGAAGAAAATAGGTCAAAATTAATAAGTACAGGTTTTTTTTTTCATGGGCGTAGAATCATAGACACATCGAATGGTTTAGATTGGGACCTTAGAGATCATCTGCTCCAACCTCCCCACCATGAGCAGGGCCACCTCTCAACTAGACTCAGCTGCTCAAGGCCTCATCCATCCTGGTCTTCAAAACCCCCAAGGGAGGAGGCAGTCACAAATCCCCTGGGCAGCCTATTCCAGAGTTTCACCACCCTTCTACTGAAGAACCTCCTCCTAAGATCCAGTCCAAACTTACTCTCCCTCAGATAGAAACCATTAGTTTCTATAGTCATAGACCAAAGTGCTAAGAAGAACAATGTCAGCACCACAGCTGTGAGTTTGCAAACTTTCTGCTTTCCCAGTAGCTGAAAAAGAAGCACATAAAAAAATGTCAGATTACTGAGAGATCCAAATTTCTAATAAGGCTGTGAAGCAATTATAATTTGTGGCTGCTTCGAAAGATTGCAAGAGAAAAGAATTGATAGCAATATATGCTGAAAACTGAGACAGATAACAAGGTTGAAGGTGGCCTTATGGCTGCAGGGACTTTTGTGCGTCTTGGACAAACTCTTGCAAGGTTATTGGTAGAAAGGAGAAAGCAGGGAGCTAATGTTCATCTTGTCTCTGCAGCTAATCTTTTTTCTTCTGCATTCTGAAAGGCGCCTCACAGGCAAAACATCACCTCTAACCTTGTTTTCTGTTCTGTGTATTTTATTAACCTTTCTTTTCTACGTCTACAGTTTTCACTTGAGTGCAGCCCCGATAGCAATCTAGGTTTGACTGATTACTATTTTTCACAATGAGTAAGGTGTTACCATGACATTATTTCAGCAAAAAGGCCATATTCAGTTGCCATGGCAATTAAATAGTAATAACTGTAGGCTTTACTTGTCTATCAGAATTGTCAATCCTGATCCCGCTTCCTAGTACCAAATTTGGCTTTTTTCTTCCTTATTTCTTTTCCAGTCGGGATTGTTTCATTCAGGTAATGCAGCTGAGCTTGTTCTGAAGCAGGAAACAAGCAGCTGTGGCCCCTTTAGTAGCTGGATAGGAGTCTAGGCATCCATAGCACAAATCAGTGCTGGGTAAGTGTCAGACTCGAGGGGCAAAATGAGTTAATCTCTGTCACAGATGAGATGAGAGATAAAAATGAGGGAAGCACTGTGTTGTGGTGACCTTTTGGAAGCGTGGACAGTGTTTCCTGTCAGAATTCTACATCACCATCACTATCCTTGGCTTTCCAGTCTTTTGACACTTCTGGGACTGATGCAGGGCACAATCATTTATTTGAGGTATCTATGAACAAAGAAAAAAGAAAGCACCAGCCACACAGACATCTGGCTTGTTTCTTTTTGAAAGGCACCACCTAAGAGGTCATGATTTGCACTGAAAAATGCAAGCCTTTGGGCTACCTTGGATCATGGAAGTTATGGATTTGGAAGCACTTCCCAGTTCCTGTGTGGGATATGTAGTTTAGTAATCTCTGGATGGCACAGCAGCACACGACACAGAAAAATGTAGTCCTGCTTTCTGCTCTGTAACTGCTATGCAAAGGAAATCATGTTCAGAGGCCAAATGGAGTTGTGGTTAAGTCAATCAGGGAACACACATCTTTGGAATACTTCAAAGCACGGTCCAGAAAAGAAGTCTAGACTCATCTTCAGAACAGCAGCACCAGGTGGTGCATTCTCAGCAGTCATTTCTCAGAGCTGTTATCAAAATAAATATGGTCAGTGCAAAGCTTTTATCTTTATGATTTTACTTTGTGGAACTGCAGATAGTTAAAGAAATGTTCTTCTGATCAATGAAACATCTCTGGACAAGCAAAGGCAGCTCACTGAACTTGTTAAATGACCTGACAAATCATGACTGTTTATGTTCCTGACAATAAACTGCTCCCTTATGCAGTACATTCAGTAAATAAGAACAGTCAGAACAGTCTCCCATGCTGTAGACCTCATTTGTTTTGGTTTCTTTTCCTCTTAAGCATTGGCATCAAAGTCCTAGAGAGTTTGATGAGAGAAATGTTACTAGAGAATACTCTGGCAACATACAGTTCAGGAACCCTAGGGCTGAGACACAGTGTATTATTGTGTTGTTTTTTTTTCATTCATGCCTGTGATGGTTTGGGTGTCCCCCACCCCCCCACACTTTAGAAATCACCCAGACTAGACTTAGCCGGCTCTGGAAATATGAATGAAGCTTATATTTACATCTGGCACAATTTACAAGCAGATAGTTACAGTATATACAGTAATATACAGAAATATACAAGGTAAAAGTAATACAGAAACACAACAGCCCTCCCAGAAACCTGAGTCCCCAGGAGGGGCTCTCAACCACCCCCTCACCTTTCCCCTACCCCTCTCAACCTTAC
>WAAF01001341.1:399265-513054 GCA_013400475.1 Tricholaema leucomelas | reverse complement strand
TATGTTGCATCTCTGCCTTGATGTCCAGATGAATCATGGGCCCACTGAGCTAGGAACAGTTCACCTCGGTGTTTCCAATCAGGGTCAAGATCAGAGTTGGCATCAACTTGAGAAATCTTAGCAGCTTGGTCTGCCTGCTGGCTGTGTTGGTGTTCCTCAGTGGCTCTGCTCTTCGGCATGTGTGCATCTAC
The DNA here is from genome assembly GCA_013400475.1 of Tricholaema leucomelas. Taxonomy (NCBI): domain Eukaryota; kingdom Metazoa; phylum Chordata; class Aves; order Piciformes; family Lybiidae; genus Tricholaema lacrymosa; species Tricholaema leucomelas. The sequence goes on along the minus strand of WAAF01001341.1, from coordinate 512,863 downwards.
GTGCCGCACCTTCACTGGAATTCTCTCCAGCCGTGCATCAGTGTCCTGCCATAGATCAGCACACCAAATAGGCTTTCCTTTCCTCTGCCAACCATTTTTCAGTCCTGGACCTGACATAAGTCTGGCCAGCCATCATTCCCCACTCATTGCCCCTACAATTTACTGCTTCATTTCTTTACACCTTGTGCTTTTCAAGACGAACTGTCTGCAAGCTTCTGGTGTTTGAATAGAGCATAGAACCATAGCACTGATGTCTGTTGATCTTTGAGTGTTGTTGTGATAATAATCAGAAAAATCCTGGATTATTTCTATTAACTTCTATTACCTCCAATGTAAAGCCTTGGAGTGCAGCTTAAGCGACTTGTCTTAGACTGCAGGAAAAGAGAAGTGAAAACTGCCTCCACTGATAAAAACAATGAACATCCTAAAAGGCAGGTCACCAGCAGTGCTTGTCCCAGGAGACCAGAAAACAGAGAGAGAAAGAATTTCTTCCTGAATTTCAATGAGCCTTTACCATGCCAGAGATTCACAGGACAGATAAACTAACAAAAGAGATTGTACTTAATAACAGACAAGTTGTAACAGTGTCAGACATCCAATAGCAGAGCATGTCACAGCTGCTCACTTCACCATCTAAACAAAACTAAGCTACTCAGCCTCTTGGCTTGTAGAAGGAAGGTGCCTCAAGACAGTCTTTGTAAGGCTACCTTTCCTTGGCCACTGAAAGTCAGTCACACTGCTCACAGAAAAGAGTTGCAATACCCAAAGACATCCAAATTTTAAGTCTGAGCTAACACAATTCCTTTGTCTTAACAATCTCTTACAAGCACAAAATCGGGAATTTTTGTAGTGATCTCTTTTACTCAAAAGTCAGCAAGCTAAACTGTGCCTTTTTGAAAAGGAATTCTGTCTTGGCCAACTCCAGCTAAGTCATCTTCAACAGCATGAGCAGAGAAAAAACCCTTTCAGTCGATGGAGGCAACATTGGTACAAAAGTGTTCATTTAGAAAATCCTTTCCTGTTGTTGTTTGAAGTGAGAAAAAAAAAATCTATATATTCTTCTACAAGCATCAAACTATTGCATCAATACTTTTTAATTTCCTGACAGCTCCTCTTTCATAAAAGATTTTGACTTCTAGCTCAAAACATTGTTGCCATAATGAAAAGCTGAAGGTAGCATTGTGGAAGAGGTTGGAATGCCTGTAGGTATAATTTCACATTGTGTGCTGGGTTGCAATGGAGACTTTGCTTGAGAGTGTATTTTCAGTCAGTATTTGTTACAATTCCATACAATTAATCCAAATCAATATGTTCACATAAATTTTGCTAGCCTATCAATTCCTGAACTGATGGGAATTTATTGTGTTTTGTGCATACTTGGCCAGCCTCTAAATTTTTCTAGTCTAAAAACACAGTGCACAGCAATTACAGGAGATGGAAGAAACAAAATCTTCAGCTATCTTTGTTAAATCAAGCTTTGTTAAAGCTCTTGGTTTTCTGGTCATCAACAATTGTACATGAAAATAATTGTAATAGTGCCTTCTTAGAAAGGGTTTTCAGTGCAGCATTATAGAATAAAGATCACTTTTCTCCCTCCCTTAGAGTAAGAACTCAAGAGCTAGTGGAAGGACCATATGGCTTAGAAGTTCTTATTTGTTTAGTTAGCTGGTACCACAGACAGGAAACCAACGTATAGGAATTTCACAATCACATTTCCATCTGTTTCATGTGGGTGATGCCATCAAAGAAGCTGACAAGGCTCAGCAATCCTCCAACATATGTCAGCTTTTGCTAATTTTTCAGGTCTGAAGTCCATTCTTTCACCTGCCTCAAGCAGCAGCAGGAGCCAAAATTGGAGATGATCTGTGCGGCAAGCCTTTGGCTAGCCAACGTGATTAGCTGTGAACTGTGATGTTTCTGGGTTAGCTCTATTTGATGGGATGTGCTATCTTTTGTCATAGAAGTTTTGGTGTAATTAGGACCAGCTGAAGTAAATTTCAGCATACAAAGATCAAACCCAAGGTGTTTATAGAATATGTTGGCAGGCTGAAAATCTGCTCATCAGGTGCGGTGTCTACTTACAGCTCCTGGTTACCGGGGAGCATAAAGAGCCTCTTTTGAAAGCAGACATTAAATTTCACAGTCCTTGTGTGCTTTGTAGCCGTTCCCACTCTCCACGTCTGGAGGGTGTAAAAGAAAACTGTTAGTTGGATTTGTGCATCATTCAAAAGGAGAGATCAACTGTGAGGTTTAGAAATATTATTAGTGTCATTTTTGTGTCATGGAGAATCTTGTCACTATGCTAGTTTTCGTGATTTCCTCTCAAGTAAAGCAAGTTCAAGCTGCTCATTCTAATTACTGTTCTCAAAATACCAGAGAAATGGTCAATTACAAATTCAGCCTCCAACAAGGAATCTAATCAAGAGAAGAGAATTTTCATTCTTTAGTATAAATAATCAGATGAATTTTGCAATTTGCATTCAGCCACTTGTGCTTTCACTTGCAGGTCTTAATTAGGATCACTGCTGCATCTTGTAGACAGCTAGACTATTAGTATTGTTGGTAGCTTGCCACCATGTTTGGCAGCCCAGCAGAATTGCAAAGAATCAAAAATAAGCCTATTAAAAAAGTCAGGAAAGCCAACAGCCTTTCTGAAAGCTTTAATCTAGGTTTCCATATGCTGTACCTTTGCTGAGGGTGAGAATTAATTCTCAACCCACTGGTCTCTTTCCATCTATCAGAGCATTTCCTCTGAATACCATTCCAGAAGAAATTTTCTTGTTTTACTGTCAGCCTGGAAGTTGATTATCATATTCAGATTTTACTGCCCTTCATATGAGCACTCTTGAGAAGGTTTCTTAGGACTAAAAAAGACTTTTCTTGCTTGTAACTACATTTGAATAGAACAATGGATGTACATCCTTAAGAGAAAACAGAATGCACCCTCATGTTTTTGTTACACTTTATGCCACCTTCTTCCATGAGGTTGGTTTTATTGGCAAATTTGGAGTCCACTAACTCTAAGGAACAGATCATTAAAATCAGACAGACTACAAACCATGACAAAGAAAAGCCAGGAGAAAGACAATGGCAGTTCTATTTTTGCCTCTACTGGGAGTATTTTTTTAGACCATAGGTTTTTCCGTTCCCTTTCTTCCCCTTTGCTGTGTCCATTTACTGTGTAATTCACACTCAATGCTTTGCTCGTTCTATGAGTTTGTATAATACAAAACGTAACAGGCCGTCAGTTTTTCTTGGAAGCTAAACGGAATGTCAATAAAAGCAACAAAAGAATGATAATTATAACCTTAGAGAAAACAATTAGCTCCTTGTTAAGCTGATCTACAAAAGATATAAATTACTGATTAATATGTAAGCTTCATTCTGGAATAAATATCCAGGGAACCATACAGTTATAGAGGGAACAAAGCAATCAGTCCTATATTTGTTTGCTAAGAAAGAGCATCTGTCTCTTCTCATCCACAACGCCTGCATCCTAACAGTGTTTCCCTTCCCTATGTGACTTTCAGTTAGAAGAGTGTTATGAGGTAATCTAAAGAAATAAGAAAGCAATATCTTCTGAATTTATTTGGATAACTATTTCTTTAGAAATTTCAGGAGCGGGAAGGAGGCACCTAAATAAATCTAAGAGGTTGAAGAATCTCCTATGTATCAGCCCAGCAGGTAACAGTACTAGGAGCTCCAGACAGAACCTCTCTTGTACAAAGTCACAGATGAAATCTAGAGGACAATGCAAACGATATAGTACTTAACAGATATGTGGGTTTTTTTCTTTTGGATGGTGCTGTCCTTATTTTATTTTAAGAGGGGACTTTTCAGAAAGATGAAATGTGCAGTGATTTCTTTCCCAGAAGCAGATGAACTTTTCCTTGTTCAAGTGATTCAATACAGTACATTACGGACACAGCAAAATTCAGAGCAGTGAAAAATATATCCAATTCATTTTCAAATGCTTTCACAATTCTGACAGTATTTGCTGACAGTATTTGTAGTCACTCTTTATTGGCATATGCTCCTTCTCATCCTTCCACTTGTCTAACCCTAGCCCTAACCCTAACTCAAACCTGAACACTAAACCAAAACTGAATCTGAACTTGAACCTGAACCTGAATACTAATGCCCTATTCCTAGCACGAAACCTAACCCTGATTCTAACACCTAACCCTAGCTCTTGTGTTTTGTTGTCTGTCACTCACTATAAGAAAGACAGAGAGGTGCTGGAGCACATCCAGAGAAGGGTGATGAGACTTGTGAAGGGTCTAGAGCACAAGTTCTATGAGGAGTGGCTGAGGGAGCTGGCATTGTTCAGCCTGGACAAGAGAAGGCTGAGGGGAGACCTTATTGTTCTCTACAGCTTCCTGAAAGGTGGTTAGAGCAAGGAGGGGGCAGCCTCTTCTCCTTAGTGGCAAGCAACAGGACCAGAGGAAATGGTTTCAAGCTGTGCCAGGAATGGTTTAGGCTGGATATTAGGAAGTATTTCTCCACTGAAAGGGTTCTCAAATATTAGAATGGTCTGCCCAGGGCAGTGGTGGAGTCACCATCCCTGGGGGTGTTCAATCACTGTGTGGAGCTGGTGCTTATAGACATGTTTTAATGTTGACCCTTCAGTGCTGGGTCATAGATTGAACTGGATGATTTTGCAGGTCTCTTCCAACCAGATACATTCTGGGATTCTGTATATTCCAACAGAAGCCCATCTTGGTGACCCACAATTATTTTTGGATTTGCTTTGGAGATGAGGATGATGTTCTTAATACATACATTTATCACCGTTGGAAATTTTATCTATTTCTGATAGAATTACTTTTTGGAGGTTAATCTGGCTTAGCATCCTTTCCAATATTTCTGGTATGAAAATAAGGAACACAGAAATTCTTGCTGTTTTAATGCTTTTGTGAATATATAGTAAACGTTTTCCTAATACCTGCTATAGACACAGGAAGAAAATGGAAAACTCGAGATAATAAAACTAAAATTAATGTAGTTCTGGAAGCTTAAAAGAACAAATGGAAGAAACAGGGAAAGTTGCACCTTATTGACTTTTTGGCCTGAAACCATCACATGGAAATTGCTGTTAGAAGAAGTACAGGTGGTCATTTAAAAGTCAAAAGACAGAATACAAAACGTAATCTGATTACTTTCAATGCCACTATCATAAGGTCAGTGTCAGGTTCTTTTGCTGCTTGACTGATGATTTTTGGTTTGTAGAGCTGGCAGCACTCCAGGTGGTGTCTGTGCTGCCACGAGCCCACCCGTGGATCTTTCATTAAAGTACCAGGATATTAATAGTGTCCCAGTATTACCACATCAAGTTCTCTGAACTGGCTTCCTTACAAGTCTGAGAAACAGACCTCATCCCTTGCACACCAACTGGCTGTGGTCCTTGTAGTCTCTACCCATCTGCTTTTTCCATGTGCTGACCACTATGACTATTTTTCATTTCTAGACCAGGGTGGCCTGTATGTGCAAGTCTACTGTTGCTACACACTAAGTAATACTCTAAACTTTACACATACAAATACAATTTACTATGTTTCAAGTAGAAATAGAGATTAATATCACCCTGGTGAAAACTACTAGGGTCTGTTATACAACCAAACCACCATTTTAAGATCTTCCTGCTGTGAGATAGGACCACAAGAGTAAACATTAATCCTAGAAAATTTGGACTCTGCGGGTCCCAGAATTATGAAATTAGTGCAATTATATCCCAAATATACTTAGAGTAAATCTCCCCAACCATGCAATTAGAACTTGAACTGATCCAATTATGTCATGTAATGGTGTAGAGTAATTATGCATAATGACACAATTATAATTTGTGATTATGTCGTAAAAAAAGACTTCTGAAACTTTCAGAATGAATATTGGGCACAAACTGTCACTCTTCTTTTTGAAACTGAAAAAAACTCTCATCTATTTCAGACATCCATTCTAAAATATTTATGCCATGTTGCAAAAAAAAATGATACATTAACTTAAAACAAAATTTTAAAGGATGACTCAGAAATTTGGTTGCTTAAAAATGATTTCTAAGGAAAGAATCACAGAGCCACAGAATCACAGGATCTTAGAAACTGGAAGGGATTTCCAGAGATCATCCAGTTCAATCCACTGCCAGAGCAGCATCTCCTAGGGCAGGTCACAAAAGAATGCATCCAGGTGGGTTTTGAATGTCTCCAGAGAAGGAGATTCACTCTATGGACAGCCAGGAGAAGGTAAATGAAGCATTCACTGCATCAATGTCAGAAGCTCTTTGAAATGTACTTATTTAAAAGATGTGAAAAGAAATTTTTGCCATGTCTCTTAGAATTTCTGCCTAGTAGTCTGTCCTGACACTTTTCATCACAGTACCTCAGCACTCTTCCTAGTAGTTATTGAGAGCATCAATATGAAGCAATGCTCTCTCTATACATATAAAAACATAGCAAGGAAAGGTTAGAAATTTATATACAAATGTTTTTATAACAAGAGATTATAGGTTAGGGCTAGTAGTTATTTTATCACTGGTTTTCAAAGCAGCTTTTCTTTAGCTGAGAGAAAACAATACACATCTACTGCAGAGATGTTGAAGGTGGAATAGCTCTCAGGAGACACCTGCCAGCTCTTGTATTTCTCACTGAGACTGAAGTCACAGTTACTCACTGAAAAGATGTTCTGTCTTCCTTGCCTGAACAACGACAGTGAATCCAAGTATCTGATAACAGCATCATGCTGTTAATCATGGGCAGGCCTGGAAAATGCTGTGGATATTCTTGTTCTAATACTAAAAGGAGTAACAGGTAATTTCAGATTATCTTTGCAGGCATCCCTATAGCTTACTTTTGCATGCTTTTAAATTATAAGAGTGAAGACAATGACCAGCACCTTTCCTGTGAATGAACTCCACATCTCTTATCCCTTATTATTTGCATGAAATGGATTATGATACCAAACCAGCACAAATTTATACCCTTTCTTTTCTCATACAGCTCAGCTGTTTGAAATGCTTCTCCAAAACCCCTTCTGAATTATCATTCAGCATGGCATTTACAAACAGTAAGACATTTTGATTCTAAAGATACTTCTAACATGACATTTGTCACTAGGGATGGGATTAATCTGACTAAATTGTGGACATCTGCTTTGAGTTAATTTTATAGGCATCCCACTGTTATTATGGTGGATTAGTGAATATAGTAAATTCTCTCACTGAAGAAGATTTTTGATAGAACTGGCATGAATCAGCCTGGAAATGTCTGTTCTCGATTTATAGAGAACAAATACTTTCACTATAACCAAGGAGAATAGGATCTTTCCTTTTGGACAGTAATAATAACAAAACTATTGGTAAATTAATTTTTTACCTTGTATTTATCACTGGAAAAGGTGCTTTGCAGGTGTATCAGCTGTTGAAGCTCCAGGTAGAATTATTCATGGCCAACAAATTTCTGTTTGGATCTGAATTTTCTCAACTTTGGTGTTATGGAAGACTTCCTTATTTTAAAAGATGGTTGAAGATACAGACATCTCACACACATTTGTATTTGGGCTATTCTGAGCACTACTTAGTTTTATCTAAGTTGTTTTATTAGTCCAATAGCACCAGCATACAGGGTTTTGAAAGGAGAGGGAGTGTCCTTTCTTACGCCAAATGACAAAGTCGAGAAAAAGAAAGCTTTGAGAGTTGCGGATTCACAAAAAAAAAAAGACTCTGAGCAGCAAAGCTTACCTGAATTAAAAACAAACAAACAAACAAATTGTTCTTTTAAAGAAGATTTTATTTTTCCTGGTCTTGTTTTTATCTAGGTTTACTTTGATACAGACTATATTTTGATTTTTGTCATTTTAGTTAATAGAGATTAACTGAGAATTCAAGAATGAAAGTCACAACCCCAGGTAAATATATTCACCTGAGGTGCAGGAAGTTCACACTTGCATTTGTATTTGATCATGCTGCCTCTTTCCAGGACAAGCAACAGAGATGTTCTACACAGTTCTGGATTTGAGGTAAATGCAAAATTTTACCTTGAATCAGAGAGATCTTGTGGGCAACATCCTTGAGAAAAGGATAAAAATAAAAAACTGATAAAAATAAAATGTCTTAGATTTCCAAGCCAGGTTTTCTTTCTGCCTAGAGAGAATGAAGAAATAAATTAATACAGAGGTAAGATTTGTTCACCATGACAAGAGAAAGGATAAGGAGTAAGACAGACAATGAAGAGCATCCTGTCTAAGGTCTTTCAGTGGGGAAAGGTGGAAGGACATCCACATCAAAGTAGTTAATATAAGGGAACAAAGGAGGGCATCCCAGAAGGGCTTGTGGACGTGAATACCTATTGCTCAGGCAGTTACTCTCAGATCCTGGCACAGTCTCCTAGACAATAACTCTGGAAGCAATAACTCAGCATGAAAACACGGCAAAGAAGACTGAAGTTAGAGAGCAATGATTCTGATGATGAACAGAACGACAATAACCTGAGTACTGTCTGGTCTTGAAAAGAGACATTTCAGCTCTTGCATGAAACTTCATTGGAACAATATGTGCTAAATGGCATTGCCTTCTCTGGCTGTTTCTTAATGAATGCATCTGACAAATTAGTGCACATTTGGTGCGTATAGAGAGTGCACCAGCACTGACAGCTTTAATTAAATAATCAGTTGTTATGTGTGATGTAGCTACTTAAGATTATTACTGAGAAGGCTTTCTTCACTGTCTGCAGCTTTGATACCTAGATAAAGGATAGTCACATCCTACTGGACAGCTTCCAAAGAAATGGTAAGAATTTAGCAAGTATTAAGTACTGAATCCAAAGCAAATATTTAGTAAGCTGCCCTTTTTAATCTTTCATATTGCTAGTGCTAATAAAAGCCAAGCAAGAGGATTTGAATTTAGATATTCTGGGGAAATGTGCCAAGCTCTGCAGCTCAACTGCTCTGAGTTCTCATCCGATTCTTTCACAATGGAGTGTGGCGGGTTGGAAAAGTCACTCCGTATCTTCTTAACATCCATTTGGCACCAAACCATTTGTTTTTCAAGGAGTCACATTCTGAACAAAAACTAGGACATGGTCACAGAAATATTCTCTGGTAGATGCTTGGAAGAACAGTTGCAGAGGGTGAAGAGTTCACACTCATTGGACTGTCCTTGGACTGACTGTACACATTTATGCTGAAATTTTGTTTGAGGCATTTCTATCAGTCAAGGTCATAAACACTCACAAACACATTCCCATAGCTACTTAGAGGCATTAAAATATTCAAGTCAATATTATTACTGTAAAGCCAAGAATAAATTTTCAGCCTAGATCAAAAAGCCTATTGCTCTACAAATAGGTTAGTGGTACTTAAGGGCAAATGGTCTCACAAAAGCATATGCAGCTCTGGGTACAGACCCAAATGGTCAGTGCTAATGAAAAAATAAAGGAGATTATTTGGTGACCTTGGCCAGTTGTGTATGTAGATGGGTAGAAATCTCTGGCCTGAAGCCTTAAAAGTCTTGGCACTCTTTGTTGCTGATCCCTCTATGTGGTCAGGAGTGACAATAGCCCTCCAAGAAACTAATCTGAGACAAAGCCTCTTTCACATTAAGTTTCTGCTGACTTTTTCTGGGCTAATAACTGTGTTTAAGAGAGTGTCTGTGTGATTATTACATGATTTCTTGAGGTACAGAGGTAGGCAAAGACACTGAAAGAGGAACATATTCATAGAATCATAGAATGGTTTAGGTTGGAAGGGACCTTAGAGATCTTCTACTCCAAACTCCCTGCCATGGGTAGGGACACCTCTTGACTAGACTCAGCTGCTCAACCTCATCCAACTTGACCTTCAACAGACAAGAGGCAGCCACAACCTATGGGGAACCTATTCCCGAGCCTCACCAGCCTTGTACTGAAGAACTTCTTCCTCAGCTCCAGTCTAACCCTGCTCTGCCTCAGTTTCAAACCATTCTCCCTTGTCCTGTCTTAGACACCCTCATGAAAAGTCCCTCTGCAGCCTTCCTGTAGGATCCCTTCAGGTATTGGAAGGCGGCTCTGAGGTCCCCCCAGAGTCTTCTCCAGGCTGAACACCGTCAGCTCCCTCAGCCTACCCTCATAGCAGAGGTGCTCCAGCCCTTGCATATTACTCTTTTCTCATTTTCCAAAGTATTTTCATATATTGCTTCCTGTAATGAATTTTCCTATTGTCTTCCACAGCATCCAGGTGGGGTTTCTTATGGTTATGTAGGTTTTTTTTTTCAGATGTAAATTATTTCTCACAATGAACTCTCTAGCAAATTATGTTAATTTTCATAAATATTCCCCATGATTAATTTAAACGATCAGATCAGTTCTTAGAAAAGAGCTAGTTATGGAAAACAAAACAGAGTTATTTTACTAATTCAACCACTAACTGCTGTGAGCAATTTGTGACTGCATGCTTTCAGGATAGAACTACATTGTGTCACTGAGAGAAATTATGCTTTGGCATGAATGAAATGGCAACTATTACCATACTGATAGCATCTCTATTTCTAATTAGGCTCTAATTATCCTTAAAGCATTTGACTTTTCTTAGTAATTTCTAAAATTTTCCTTTTATCGGTAATATTCTTTTGTCTTATGATAAAAATCTCTGTCATTTGTCACACAGGGTTGTCTACATTTAAGGAAAATTTAATTTTCTATGGATATCTTTATTCTTGAAGTACTGATGGTACATAAGTATGAAACAATGTAAAATTAAGGGCTGCTCTAATTCATACTATAAAGAAGAGGCTATGATCCTTCTTGGTTTGTGTGAGGCAAAAAAAATAATAAAAATACCCCATAATTACATTCCTTGTAATAATTTCACTCTTTGAAAAGCAAGGAGCAACACTGCATTTTAGTCACAGAATCATAGGATGGCTCAGGTTGGAAGGGACCTCAGAGATCATCTACTCCAGCCTCCCCACCGTGGACAGGGACAAATCTCATGTAGACTGTTGTAATGAGTTTGGTCCACTGCAAGAGACCAATGTATGAATTTAAATATTCATTATTTTTCTATATCCTCTTGACTTTTGGAATGGAAGTTTTGTATTTCCTGATATTCACCTTCACCCTAGAGAAAATCAAAAGAGTAGCCATTAGCTGTATAATAGACTTATGGCAATTAGAGAGAGGCATTTTCAAATCATCCATTAGTTCTTTTGTGTTACCTAATGCAACAGGGTTTACAGATTACTGCTCAGAAGAAAATACTCGTCTAGGCCAGATCCTCTGAACAAGACCCGGTGTCAGCAGAGGAGAAACTTCCTTTAACAGCACAGCTTTGAATTCTTTGTTTCATATTGACTCAAAGGTTTTTAAAATGTCTTTGCCCTGCATTCAGTGTCATGAACACACAGGTGAAAGATCTTATCATTCCCTGAAAGCAGCTTCTATTCTCATTAAAATGAATGACAAAATGTCCAATTAATTTACCAATCACAAACATAACTCTGGAATTTACCCAGTGATGGTGGGTGGTGTGACAGGGTTGTGAAAGTGTTTTTCTTCTGCTTCTCTTACTGGAGAACTAATCCATCATATCAAGGTGATGACATGAGAGTGTTTGCCCTATGCACAGACAAGCTTTTAGTTTTTTGTAATGTTAAATTGAAGGGCATATTTAGGGCTGATGTTTCCTCTAACTTAGTCTGGCTTGGCTGACCATTTTGGCAGGTGTGTGACTTTGAGGCTGTGAACATTGCTGTTTAAAGTCAAATGCAGCTCACATGCTTTAAAAGCTATGGGATGGTCTGAGATTGTTACATGATCCAACACGTAGAAAGGAGGATAGGCTTCAAGACTGCACAACCCACAAGGATTTTTCTAATAAGCAAAATGAAAAGAAGATAGAGTAATATTTTATAAACCAGAATGTAAACTCCACGTTATCTGAGTGATGCCAATCTTGCTTCAGTTTCTACTTTTGCTGCTGTAATCTGCTTTGTGTGGGTGCATGCAGGGAGCAAAACCCCACACCTGGGCCTTCTTTGTGCATTGGAAAGGCCACCCTCTTCAGGAAAACACTTTATTTATCACTTCCCCAGGAAGAACACATTTACTACAATGTCTTGCTTTGCTTCTCTGAGAGAAGGTGCTTAAGAGCCTGCAAATGTACAGTAGAGTCTGTTCAAGACTGAAACAGGCAAGTGAGATAAAACAAAGAATATAAATCCTCCTAAGAAAAGCCATGATCTAGTTAAGGTAAATGAGAAAGCAATTAACTGCTTACTAACAATGCAGTCGCCATTTGCCTAGGATAGAGGTTTCAGTCTGCAGAGTCTTGAGCATTCACATGAACTGAAGCTGCTCATCGCCACAGAGAAGCCCTTAGGCCATTGCAGAACACATTTGCCAAACAGACATTATCTCAGCCTTTGCTAACCTAATTAAAGAAATTCTGTCACATAAAACAATGTGAAGCTGGAAAAACCTGAAACACTGAACCCTGTTTTGAAAGAGTTGCGCTCTTTACATTGTTTGCTTAGCACACCTTAGATGCTTTATTCAAAGCCTTCCCATTTGCAGCATTTTACAGTCTGTCTGCTTCAACTCACTTTCCTGTGGAAGCAGCAGGTGAAGAAGCAGCCTAGGTTCTGAACTAAGGTAGGCACTACCAGTGCAGCAAACTAATGAAACAGATGAGGACATTATGAGGTGGATATTCAATTAGAAAAACTTCCAAACTTTCTCTGTATGTTCCATGTACTCTGAATACTAGGTAGAAATGTCTACTCTTGCTCTGTTTTCACAATTAGCCCTTCAGACTACACTTTGGACTGACTTCAGTGGAATTCCAACACCACTTTCTACTTTCTGTGTGAAAAACGGGGCTAGAATGCTCCTCCATCCATTTGTAAGGGGAATGGCAGTGTTCTTGTTATTCTGTACAAGTCTAAATACACATCACAGGCATATGTCCTCGTTAAAATGCAAGTAAAATTGGAGTAAGGAAGAAGAAAAAGGAAGGATAGCTTCATGAAGCTAGGAAGGAAATAATTTCATCAGTTTGAAGCATAGCAGAAGATAGTATCGTGGGCATAATAGTGATCTCAGAGTTGCTCTGCACTAGAGAGCCATGTGCTTTTGCACTCAGAACAAATTAGATATCACACAAACTCGTTCATTCTTGTATTGCTGCATATTATGAAGTCCTTCCTGTGACACAAAGTGCTTTACTGAAAATGGAACCGAAGATTCCAGTTCAGACTTCCCATTGCCAAAGTTAATACTCAAGGTATATTTAGTCTCAACTTGAATCAGGTGCCCAATCTAGAAGTGCAATCACCTTTTGTTTATTCCATGGTCAGTGGTGATAAATATGCACCTTCCCAAACAGAGGTGACAAAGAATCTGCCACAGCAATGCTGGTTTTATATGTCAAACTTGTGGGGTGGTGGGATTCATCTCACCCAGGTTAGAACACCTAGCTTTAGATAAGTTACCTTCAGATTCCAAAAAGCAAGTGTATGGCCATTTGCCCCAGTTAGATGCTTATCTTAAAATGGATTGCAGTATGGAAACATCTGGTTTATCCTTTGAATCTTGATGGTGTCTCCAGTAATTTCTTTCAATTCAGATGTTTAAGTTTTGAATGCCCAAGGCTGGGCAGATGACTCACTCCTTGTGTTGAAAAGCCTCCTTTAACAGTTAGTCATATTCTGAATCCAGTGAATGACTATTCCACCTTGAGTCATGCATATGCAGTCTACTATGTGATTTTTCTCAGAATAGGAGCCCTTTATCAACAAGTGTTCTCTGACTCCATCAGTTTTTCTATTTCCCTTGTAATGTCCATGGTTAAGCAGCTCCTCTCAATAACTCCCACTGAAGGATGTTTTGCTGCCTTTCTTTGGGCTTTCTCCAGTCAATGTTACGGTCTCTGTAGACTTCCATGGCTACCTTTGATGTCTACTCAGAGAAAGAGAGAGACTGGCCATGGGAAATAATCTGTTCTCCCTGCATGGTGTAAGCAGAAGACCTGTGGCCCTTGAGTGGGTATCTGGAATATTTTGGATGTGCTGAAGTAGTTTTATAGTGCTGGAGGCAGGAAGTATGGGAATTAAGTTGTGGAGTCTAGCCCATATAGGTTTAAGGAAGTTTAAAGGCTCAGTAGTATTCAGAAACAGCATCACTGCAGGACAAGACGTGATGATTTATTGGCCCCTCCTTCTCTTTCCACTAGAATCTGTCCCATTGTGAGTGAATTTCTGTTCCTGCTGACCTGTAAAGATAGCAGGACCTAATTGTCAGAAATCTTATATTTCCTATAGCCTTTGTATTGTTTCCATTTGATACTCTCTCCAGTACTTCCAGGAGGCATGTCATTAAGTCCAAGCTAAATGAATGTATTGTTCAGCTGGTTCTTCCCAGCTAATATCCTAGATAAAAAGGTAATGAGTAATTCTATCCATTTAAAAAATGCTATTCTCTCTTTGCTGGAAAAAGAAAGGGAAAGGAAAGGCAAGACAAGAAAAAAGAAACACAAGGAAAAATCAAGGCAGAGGAAAGAAAGAGGAAAGGAAAGATTCTACAATGTGTTTAGATCCTCATGCACTCAAAACCATAAATGAATAAGAGTACAGGAGACAAAGAGGACAGATGGCAGCACTTTTTTTTTTTTTTCCCCTCTACTCTTCTTTTCAACACCTAATTGACTTACTATGGAACTTGCCAAATGATTCTTAAAACTCTCTGTCAGGGACAGTGTGGATCAATGAGATGGATACATGGGTAAGAGCAAAGCATGGTTTGGAAAATTATAAAACTTGTCTATTTTATAGCATGAATTACAAGATTGAAGAAATACAAAATGAGTAGCAAAATATAAATTTCAACTGCACACCTGAAATAAAAGTCCTTAGGAAGTGGAAGATGACTCTTCTATCTCTTTTCTTTTTGTTCCTTTCAAGACACCACTTTTCTTCATAAGTGATACATTTCTGATAGGTGGGAATTTAGAGTCAAGATGCTGTTTGTTATGTCATGTTACACATATATACACCAATGAACCTAATGCTGAAACTTCCATGACTAGCAATAGAATTGAATACGATACAAGAGGAAGAGTAGATGGGTTTGCCAAACTCAGATGAGGAAGAGATATGAGAAGATACTCTGACTGTGTTCATACTGGAAGATGTTACAGCAGGGGACTACCAGAATGAATAAAGTGGAAGATTCGTTTTACAATGGGAAATTAGAAAAGGGTGCTTTTTCTAGTTTATGAATAATAAGGGTTAAAACAGCTTGATCTTCACAGGTTCTCTAAAGTTACAAACAACAAGTTGAAAAAAATTTTCCCAAGACAGGAAGAAACCAGTTTCATCTGACCCTGGCACAGAAACAAAAGGTTTCTCATTTTCTGAAGCATAAGGCCTGGCTTAGTTATCCTATAACAAGAAACTTAGCTGGATTCAACATCTTAGGAAATCATAGCATTCTAGAACGTTAGTGGTTGGAAGAGACCTCCAGAGATCATCCAGTCCAACCCCGCTGCCAGAGCAGGGCAGTTCACACAGGAAGGCATGCAGGTGGGTTTTGAGTATCTCCAGAAAAGGAGACTCCACCACCTCCCTGGGCAGCTTGTTCCAGTGCTCCATCATCCTCACCATAAAGAAGCTTTTTCTTGTGTCCACATGGAACTTTCTGTGTTCCAGCTTATATCTGCTGATTCTTGTCCTATTACTGAGCACTACTGAAAATAGGCTGGCACCTTCATCTTGTCAATTAGCTCACTGGTGGTCCAAAAAACAGAAGACAGTACTCTAGGTAAAAGAATAATGGCAGAAACGTCTCCCTTTATTGATTTCATTTGAGCAGATTTTCACTCTGCTAAGATGCTAATGATGGTGTCTGAGCAGCTGCAGATTACCTGAGAACATGCTCCACCAGCAAAGACCCAAACAGCTGTGAAGAAATGGGCTATGTGAAGCAATTTCCTGACACAGCAATATCTGGGTACAGACCTGACAGCGCCGACATCTTTTTTTCTATCTCTTTTAATCCTATTTTAATTCAGGGATAAGGGATATGGATTTTCTATTTTAATACACTTGGTGACTGTAAAGCTACTGTGCAAACAGATGCAATATAAAGAATTGGAGTATGGATTAATGTTACAAGGCAGGTGATGTGATTAATGATCCACTTTGTCATTTATCATTGACATCCTCTCTGCTTAGATTCAGAGGGAGAGATGCCACAGAGACATACAGAACACCTGCACATGTGGAGCGTGCACAATATTGCCAGATATTGTTTCAATAAATTTGATTGCCTAACCCATTACTGCTTATATTTGGAGAGAAGGTGATAGGGGAATAAGTAAAGTTAAAAAAACAAAGGGGGTGATTAAAAAAACTGCAATGGCAAGACAGATAATTTGGGAAAAGAATAGCTTTTTTTTTCCTGATTTGCAGTTCAGGCACATTTTTATAAGTAATTTGGAAGATTTCAGATGGAAGATTTAGGAATCTAAATATATCCTTCAAAAGCTAAATCATATCCTTGACATTTCATTTTATCTTCCACTTTCCACTTCCTTTTTACATAATATGCCCACATATTTAAGTAATATTATACACAATACATTTTTCCTTCCATTTTTTTGTCTGTAAACAGAAGGGTGATTCATTTTTATGACTTCTTATTTTACTGAGAAGGAATTGGCTTAAAATTATATCACTCTTCTCTCACAAAGATGTCTTCACACAGCTTTTAGTGTATGTGGAGTTAAAGCTTCATGTTACTGGAAGAAAGAGATCAGTCACAGAATCACAGAATGTTAGAAGTTGGAAAGGACCTCCAGAAATCAGAGTCAAATCCCCCTGCTAAGGCAGGATCACCCAGGGTAGCCCACACAGGAATGCATCCAGACAGGTTTTAAAAGTTTCCAGAGCAGACTCCATAACCTCTCTGGGCAGCTTGCTCCAGGGCTTTGTCACCCTCACCGTATAGAAGTGTCTCATGTTGAGGTGAACATTTTTGTGTTCAAATTTGTATCTGTTGTTCCTTGTCTTATTACTGCACAGTACCAAAAATAGCTTGCTCCCCTCCACTTGACACCCACCCCTCAGATATTGATAGATGTTGATCAGATCCCCTCTCAGCCTTCTCTTCTCCAGACTAAACAGCCCCAGGGCTCTCAGTCTCCGTAGGGGAGATGCTCGAGTCCCTTAATCTTGGCTCTCCTTTGGACTCTCTCTGGCAGATCCCAGCAAATCTTTGGAAGACTCCTTACTTTTCATCTTTTCATCTCTATTTCCATATCAATGATCTGGTCCCATTGCTACCAAAGTGAATGTGAGGTTTGTGATTTTTCTCAAAGGTAGTAGAATCTGTTTTCTGAGCATGACACTTCCTTAAGAATTAATTCCCTGCTAGTTTTTCCTCAGCAACATCTGAATAACCACATAATATCTCAGTAATTCATAGAATCATAGAATCAACCACGTTGGAGGAGACCTCCGAGATCATCCAGTCTAACTTAGCACCCAATCCTGTCCAATCAACTAGGGCATGGCACTGAGTGCCTCATCCAGTCTATTTTTGAACACCTCCAGGGACAGCAACTCCATCACCTCCCTGGGCAGCCCATTCCAATGTTAATCTCTCTCTCTGTGAAGAACTTCCTCCTAAGATCCAGCCTATACCTCGCCCCAGCACAACTTGAGACTGTGTCCCCGTGTTCTGTTGCTGGTTGCCTGGGAGAAAAGACCAACCCCCACCTGGCTACAACCTCCCTTCAAGCAGTTGTAGCTGTGATCAATTTTGAAACTATTTATAAACTGCAATTTACAGCTGTGTATTTGTTTTGTTCTTTTTTAACTAGAACTTTTATTATTGCTTTCAATTTCACTTTTTAATATTTCTCCAGCTTTACAGTTTGCAGGGCAATGATGCCAATGGCATCTTTTTGCAAAGAAGACTGTGTTGAAAAGATATATTGTCAGAAATGCACAGAAATGTGTCTACATGTTGTCAGAAATAACCCCTTTACATATGGCCTATTGTTACATGAGACAATATTTATGTTAGCCTGCAATTCTTTTCCAGTTATTATGTGAAATACTGCATTTGAAAATGGCTGCTGCTCTATCTCATGCAAATTTTAGCTTGTGCAGTTCTTCTTCATTATTATTTTAGTGATCATCAATATTTCATGGCAAAAAAAATTAAAAATAAAAAAGTGTTTGCATTGGCTGATGAGGGTGGATGCCATCCCCTTCTCTACATAACAATTGGCATTTATAAGTTGTCCATTATTAATAATTTCTTGGGTTAGGTTTTACATCTAATACTAAGAACTACTTAACAGCTGATGGGCACTTTAAGTCTACCTGCATGATACAACTATACAGCAAATGGCTACTTCGTGCTTGCAAGCTCAGGGCTGATAAGGGAGGGACTTTTTAGGATATCAGGGAGTGACAGGAGTAAGTGGAACGGAGCAAAGCTGGAGATGGGTAGGTTCAGACTGGACTTGAGGAGGAAGTTGTTCAGCATGAGAGTGGTGAGAGCCTGGAATGGGTTGCCCAGGGTGGTGGCTGAGGCCCCATCCCTGGAGGTGTTTAAGGCCAGGCTGGATGAGGCTATGAGTAGCCTGATGTAGGGTAGGGTGTCCCTGCCTGTGGCAGGGGGGTTTGAACTAATTGATCATTGTGATCTCTTCCAACCCTGACAGATTCTATGATTAAGGTTTCTTGTACCTATCTGTTCTACTATCCAACTGTTTGCTTTTATTTTCCTTAAAGGAACAGAATTCAGCTGCAAAGGCATTTTGTATTTGTTTCCTTTAGTACATTAGTGAGCTGAAACTGTGAGATATTGTAATTAATTAAAAAAATATAATTTGAAGAGCTTATAACACCATCATAACAAGATTAAGTAAAATAAATCAAAGCCAATTTGTGCTTGGTGGTTTGGGGAATAACAATTCTGTCAAGTTGTTGTACAGTAATCATTAAAACATGGGAATAATCCACCTCCTAATTAAACAACAATAAACAATTGTCAATGGCACATAATTGTTAAAAGTCAACAAAGGAAGCATTAGTGTAAACAAAGATTAGACATAGTTCTTGAAAATCAGAATGGGAATATTATTTAGTGCCTGCCAGAGCAGACTAGGCACAACAAATATTTGCAATGCTGGAGTCACAAATACTTCTATCAGCATCATTTAGATAGTAGAGAAACTGAATAGTTTGGTGATAGTACAAGGAATGCATTTTATCTTCTGTCTTTACTTACCCTTGGGAACGATTTTTCCTCTCCATAGCATGTTTGCATTTTTCTCAAGCCTCCTAGTCTAGGATCAGGCATATTTTCAAAATACTTTTGGGGTCAAATGATTCAATTATACCTATTTCAGAAGTCACACACTGGTGAGATTAATTCAATGGGCCTTGAGTTGCTGTTCAGTTCCCAGCTAAGCTGAGTTAGAAGCTCATCTAAGTGTGATAACACATACATTCCTCCACAGAAACACATCTCCACACAGATATAAATATGCGTATGCTAGGTACTTACGAGTAGATCTACAGGAGTGCCCAGGTGCCTGACATGTACACCTGTAGTAATTGAGAATTTGCAAAGTCTTATTTCAGTGTAATTTAGGCATAGCTCAAATTCCACAGATGTCTGACAAATTGTCAGAGGGTAGGGGATGAGATTTCAGAACTCCTGGGAACTCTGCTGTGTTTTGTTGTGCTTGTTGCCTTATTTTGTGATTTTATCGATCTAGTGGAGGATGTCCCTGATGACTGCAGGGGAGCTGGACCTTTGGAGATCTCTTCCAACCCAAACCAATCTATGGCTATGTGATTCTATGCCTTAAAAAGCAGTTCTATGGTTTTGAAAAATTTTGCTGGTGGGGCACATTCATTTACATGGTGTCCTGCAGACCTCTGGACTGTGAAAAAGAGGGAACATAGCTAGCAAAAAACTTCAGACTAAAAGCAGATCCTGAAAACATACACCAGGTGTAAATTCAATAGTATCCTACATGATCTTTAATGCCTTAGCCAGGCACAACAGGTGACTTTTATTATTGTTGTAACTCTACTGACTTAGCAGCATTTGCTACTAGTGAGTCTGATCAGGCAGCTATTTTCTTCAAACAACACCTGTGGGGAGAAATCAAGCAAAGACTGGGATCAGATTCTTCATGCATATAGACAGACTGCAGCTGCCTTCAGCTAATGTTCTAGGTTGTAATATTTATAAAGACATACATTAAAGTACCCAGGAAATAAAAGAGCAACAAGAAATCAGAAAAACATGCAGCTGGGGATGCTCCAGTGACTTCTGGTTTATGAATGAGTCATGGATTTTCTTTGGCTCTTTCATAATGGAAGTGTCATTCATATTCTTCCAGGTTTACCCAGAAGCTAAATGCAGTCATTTACATCACAGTAGTTCACAACCTGTCCAAAGGAGAAGTGATGTAGTATTATATTACTGGTAGCTTTTTTCTTTTTTTGCTGTATCTTCATTATTAAAGCTTTGTGTGTTTTTGTTAAGCACAGCAATACTTTCAAAGAAACCATTTGGGACTCCATAACAATATCATTACTATGTCAGCTGAGGTCAGCTAATCCTGTCTATGGGCATCACATATATCATATGTATCACACTGAACAAATCCAAGAGGGAACATAAACTCATTTATGTTCATTTTCCATATGTTAGCTGTTATTGCTGCTTTCAAGATCAGTTTCCATGTTTATTTTCTTCAGGGGGCACTTATGAAGTGATAGAGGTATATGAAGGTACTTGATCAAGAAAGATCTATAGGCAAACCAAAATTATGGCGTTAATGATACAGTAGTTCCAATAGTGACATTCCCATTAAAGAAATGGAATTGTATTTTAAACAGAGAAGCTTGAGTAGCCACCAATTTGAAAGCTGCCATCTGGACAGACTGTTGATATATATTAGAATAAAATTAGAGGGCATTGATGACCTGTTTGAAAGCACAGATTTCTAAACTGCTGCAGAGAAATTGTGTTTTCAGCAGTGAAAGGAGCTCTTGGTCAAAGAGTCAAAGGATTCAATTTACATGTTTGCTGGTGTGGGTACTCTTCTTGCCTCAGACAAAAGAATACAGTTTGCATACTGCATAATCCTTGACTTATACTGTCTTGACTAGGATCTCCTTTGAGCAATGTCTTTACACTTGAGCTCAGTGGAGCTGTTTTAAAGCAGTTATTCAGCATGGACAGGTGTGGCAGAATCTGTCCCAATGTCATTTCCAATTCCTGTGCCTTCCCTTAAAAAAAAAAAAGGAGAAAAGAAAACCGTTGCTTCTCCCCTTCACACATGATATCTGGGAGTTCTTCCAGGGATAGTTATGTGTCCCATTAGACACTTGGTGAATCTTTTTCTTTTAATTAAAGAATATAAAGATTTTTATCTTTTTTTAACTTAGTCATTTAATGTTTTAATTAAGAAGATGTGATCCTGTTATTCAGAGATTAATTCAAGTGTATCATTGAAAGGGCAGCAGATGTGATAATATGCAACGAGGTTAGGGACTTCATGGATGTAATTCCCTGGCATAATGATTAGCACAATCCACTAATGAATTTGTCTCAGTAATTTTTAGGAAGGTAAAATTTCAGGGTTGGTTATTTTTCTTTTTCTTTCCAGTGAACAGCAGATTTTCTCAGAAGTGAATGGGGCTGTCCTAGAGAAAGCCACTGACAAATCCCTCACTGAGCCCTAGAGGAGAAGAGTCCCTGATCTAATTATTCCTCTTTTGAGAGGAAGGATTGGATAAGGTGACACACAAAGAGCCTTTCTCATCTGAATTGTTCTATGTTTCTCCTTTTTTGTGTAGGCAGAAAACATCATTTTGTAAAGAAAAAAAGTGCATGACATTCACTTCCCATTGACAGTGGGGCGTAAATACCTTGGAATTTCACAGAGCTTCACAGAGTGTTAGGGGTTGGAAGGGACCTCCAGAGATTGAGTCCAATCCCCCTGCCCAAGTAGGATCATCCAGGGCAGATCACACAGGAACACATCCAGGTGGTTTAGGAAAGTCTCCAGAGAAGGAGATTCCACAACCACCCTGGGCAGCCTGCTTCAGGGCTGTCACCCTCACCATACAAGAGTGTCTCCTCACGTTGATGTGGAACCTCCTGTATTCCAGCTCGTGCCTTTGTTTCTTGCCCTATCATTGGGCATCACCACAAAACTCCTAGCACCTTCATCTTGACACCTACCCCTCGGATACTGATAGACATTGATCAGATCCTCTCGCAGCCTTCCCTTCTCCAGACTAAACAGAGATTTTTAAGTCCTGCAGTCATCCTCACAGCCTTCTGTTGGACTCTCTCCAGCAGATCCCTGTCTGTCTTGAATTGAGGAGCCCCAAGCTGAACATGATGTTGCAGGTGTGGTCTCAGCAGGGCAGAGGAGAGCTTTTGTGTTCCAATTTGTTGCCACCTTCCCCTCTCTTACCAACTTTAAAAAGGAATAAGACTTAGAGAATTCTTTGGGTCACCTTACAGACTTGACCTGGCAGAGCTTATGTTCACCTTGTAGTCAGGGAATATTTGGGATCACAGTGCAAGCATTTGGAACCATCAAGGTGTCAGTTTTATCTTCATCCAGAACTCTAATGTTCTCTGCACTAGAGAATGTGGACTCACCTTGGTGGTTTTGAGCCTGGGCTTTCCTGCACTGACTCATTTTGAGAAAGCTGTCTGCTTTATTGTTATATCTATTCAGTTGTATTTATTTTATTTTATTTTTTAATGTTACCTCTATTAGTTATCTTAATTTATTTTTGTGTAATTTTACTGTGTTATTTATTTTAATGTATTCTTTTATTTTTCTTCCATTTTGGGGATTTATAATTTTGTCATTTTGTTTGTTTGAATCGGTTGTTTATTATTGAGCTGTTATTATTATTCATGCAAATTTATTATTTACTTTAAAAATGCCTTAATTTTTAGTTTTATACATTTTTTATTTTATTTTACTATTTAATTTGATTTTTAATTATTTATTTTATTTGAAGCCATTGCTTATTAGTTTTATTTTATATCTTATTTTATTTTATCTTCTTTTTCAACCTTCATATTTTTTGTCCACTATTTCTTACTCTTCCCTCTTCTCACGTTGCATTTTTATGAAGAAGATAATTCAAGTCTATTTTTATGGGTAGAAGTGCCCTTTTTCTGGGTTGCTTTTGTTTGTTTGTTTTTGTTTTTTTCCACCTTTCCTCCTCTCAGGCTCTGAAATCAATAGGAGCATTCCAATTGATTGGCTACTGCAGGCATTATTGTAATTGACAACATAGTTACCTTTCTTGACATTCTGGTAAAGATATTAGTGCTGTATAACATTAATACTAAAGGGATTAAAAATTAGCTGTACAAATTGAAAAAGTCAGCCATCCATGGGGATTCATTCTCGAGTGGGATCCTACTAGCGTGCACACCCATAATAGTCACATTCTGTGGCACTCGATATTTCCATCGATGCCCTGGAAATAAACAGAAAATTGCCATTGGTAAAATATGTCAACCACAAAAAGGGCAGCCACGGTGAGGACAAAACAGTTATCATATGCAACTCAAATTGCTTGTTAGCCTAAGCCTTTAGAAGGAAATGTGATTTAACGCTTAATTACTCAGTCAGGGACAGGCTGGTGGGCCCAACAGGAGAGAGAACTTGGGAAACGTGGCAGCTCATGACATAGAGCCAGTCAGTCTGCCTGGCTGAATTCTACAGCTGCAAGGCAGCACCTTGCTAAAGGTTCATATCACCTCTCTGCAGGTCCCTTCCAACCTCTAACGTTCTGTGGTTTTGCTGGAGAGATGCACACACACAAGATAGTATTTAGAAGGTAAATTGAAAAGTGTAGCTTTCTTATAAGAATTACAGATACTACAGTGAATTATCTGCACTCCAATTTAGCATGCATAGTAAACTTAATATTTTCAGAAAGATATTATCACAGAAGCACAGAATGTTAGAGGTTGGAAGGGACCTCAAAAGATCATCCAGTCCAACTTCCCTGCCAGAGCAGGATCACCCAGGGCAGGTCACACAGGAATGCATCCAGGTGGGTTTGGAAAGTCTCCAGAGAAGGAAACTCCAAAACCTCTCTCGGCAGACTGCTCCAGGGCTCTGGCACCCTCATAGTGAAAGAGTTTCCCCTTCCGTTCCTGTGGTATCTTCTCTACTCCAGCTTGCCCCCAGTGCCCCTTGTCCTGTCCTTGGCCATCCCTGAGCAAAGCCTGGCTGCCCTGCACATCTTTATCACCAGCAATGAAAACAGCCCTCAGACACTGCTCCAAGCTGAAGAGCCCCCACTCCCTCAGCCTGTCCTCAGAAGATGTTGCACTGCCTGCAGCAGTTTTGTGAAATGTTAGGTGATAGTACATAACCAGGACCTTTATCTTCTTATAAGAAAGCACATTGCACTCTAAAAACATGACATTGACTCTCTGTCTATTAGAAGTCACCCTGCTAATTCATAAGTATTTCTCCCTATAACAATCGATTCTTTCCTTGGAGACCTTCAATCAAAATACTGAGCTGAGCTGAACCCAATTAACCCGTAAAAATCAAACAGAATAAAAGCACAAAGTAGAAAAGCTGCAAAGAGTGTAAGTAAAATTGGTTAAGTGTGTTTAGGAACACAGGCATCAACTGTAACAGGTAGGAGAAACTACATTGTCAGCTGCTTCCAAATGTTCTGAAGATCACAGAGATCAGGTTGCAGAGATAAGTCGTGTTGCACACAAAAATATAAATATATAAAGAATTTGCATACAGTGAGAATACCAATTTGCAAATGAAGCTTTCCATGGTAGGCAAGAGGTTTATGGAAATGAGAAGAAAGCAGATCAGCCAATATCGTACTAACTGCAAACCTGTTCATTAAGCTCCTCTCCATGTCGTACTAAAACTCAGGTGCTCACGGCTAACAGGAGATCTCCACTGACTTCCTCTGTAAAATGTTTTTGAACTCCATAGGTGATTTTTCTCTGCTCTTGAGAAGCAGAGCTTCACTTCTGTGTCACTGCCGTGTTTATATTTCACTGACTAAACAACTCAGGCACCCCCTTTCTTTTTTTTATTATTTTTTTCCAGCTAAAATTTGAAACACATTGATCCTGAAATTCTGGAGACAGAAATCTCTCCATTTCTTGATAGTTAACCAAATCATCTTACATTACTTCATGGAAAATTAGAATGGCTCAGGTTGGAAGGGAGAGAAATCATCTCCAACCTTCCCACCATGGACAGGGGCACCTCTCAACTAGACTCAACTGCTCAAAACCTCATCTAACCCGGCCTTCAACACCTCCAGGCAGGAGGCAGCCAAGCCTCCCTGGGCAGCCTATGCCAGAGTCTCATCATCCTCCTACTGAAGAACTTCTTCCTCAGCTCCAGTCTAATCCTGTTCTGCTTCAGCTTCAAACCATTCTCCCTTGTTCTGTCTCTAGACACTCTCAGGAAAAGTCCCTCTCCAGTCTTCCAGTAGGATCCTACAGGTATTGGAATGCAGCTTTAAGGCGCCCCTGCAGCCTTCTCTTCTCTTCTCTCAACACTTCCAGTTCCCTCAGCCTGTCCTCATAGTCAAGGTGCTCCAGCCCTTGAATCACCTCTGAGGCCCTCTTCTGAACTCATTCCAACATCTCTGTGTTCTTGTTATGCTGACAATAGCAGAACTGGATGCAGTGTGTGAGGTTTGGTCTCACAAGAGCAGAGGGAAGGGGCAGAATCTCCTCTCTTGATGTGCTGGGGGAAGAGCCACGACCCCACACGTTGCCATGTTGCATTTATGAGTGCATGTTAGAAGACTGCATAAGAAAGCCAGGGCTCTGGATTGCCATGAGAAGGGTGTGTAACGGGCTGGCAAACCGCAGAAAGTGGGACACAAAACAAACACTTCGATTTACCTGTAATGCTCCTTTAAACCTGGCATGTAGAAAAAGTAAAAGTGTCACCTAAAAAGAGATCCATCTGCCCTGGTTTAGGAATCTAGCATGGTAGCTAAGCTACAGAGTAAGTGAGACAGTTACTGCACTCTCTTTTAATAGTCGGTGGAGAGAAATACCATCTCCAGACAGCAATTCATCTCTTTCTAAGATAGATGTCAAGGACAGATCAGATAAACTGTCCTCTAGGGATGCCTCTGTCTCTTTACTGACTGTTAGGGGAATAAGAACAGCTTGGACTGGGATATCCAACCTCTAGACTTCTGAAATGTGATGAATTTAATTCTGATATGGCTAAAGAACTGACATGAAATCATTTGCCTTATGAAAAAAAAAAAGAAATCCATTCCAGTTAAATGCCACAAATTTTGTACCTGAGAGTACAAATGAATAAAAAATCAAAAATACTGAAATTATTTTTAGCCATTATCTGAATTAATTTTGTTTGATGATACCATCAGCTTTTGTCATGCTAATTTGTAACACAGCTTTCACAGGAAAACAAAAATTTTCAGTATAGGGAAGCTTTCCATATTGGACTACAAGAGTCTGGAAAAGAAGTGTTGCAGCAGCCTCTAAAATTTGAAATAACTGTTATTAGCTATAATTATGATATCTAATTAAAGGGTGATATACTTTGTTGTTGTTGCTGTTGTTATTGATGCTGATGTTGACATTGTTACCACTGATAAAGTTGTAGTTATTATTGATGTTGTTGTTCTTATTGTTCTTATTGCTATTCTTATTAATATTATTATTATTATTTTAAATGCACCTGAGATATGTAGGAACCAAATAATGAATTTTGACTGTTTTAGGTGCATAAATGCTTCAGGCTCTCTTGAAAATCCTGCTTTAATAGTGCACATAATCATATGATCATACATCTTCAAATCTATTTCATTCAAAGCTAGTCCTGTTGTGTCTAAATGTTGACTTTAAGGCTGCCATTCACATGAGAACTTATCACAGGATCAAAACTAAAGGATGCTGCTTTTAGGAATTGTCCTCTTCTGAGATCATGTTTTCGTAAAATCATTGAATCACTAAGGCTGGAAAAGACCTTTAAGATCATCGAGTCCAGCCGTAGCTCCATGACTGCTAAAGTGTACCCTGAGGCAGCACATCTGCACGCTTCTTGAACACCTCCAGGCAACTCTACCACCTCCTGTTCCAGCCCCTCACCACTCTCTCAGTAAAGAGGTTTTTCCTAATGTCCAATCTAAACCTCTCCTGTCTCAACTTCAATCTGTTTCCTCTCACCCTATGGCTACTTGCCTGGGAGGAGAGACCAGTACCTGGTCTCACTCCAGCCTCCTTTCAGGTAGCTGTAGAGAGCAATAAGTTCTCCCTTCTGCCTTCTCTTCTCCAGACTAAACAACTCCACCTCCCTCAGCTGCTACTTGTATGTCTTGCTCTCCAAAGCCCTCACCAGCCTTGTTGTTCTTCTCCAGACACACTTCAGACCCTCTATGCCTTTTCTCTCCTGTAGTGCCCAGAATTGTACTTAAAACTGTGGCCTCACTAGGGCTAGATACAGGGGCATAATCACTTCCAGAAATCTGTAAAATTGTCTTTTCTTGTAAGGTGTAAACAAGAGAGGCTGTTGACAAAGGTATTTTTTTCATTTTTGAAACCACAAAGAGCCCAACCCACACAATGGTAAAAATTAATGTGTTGAAGAAGAGCTAGAGAACCAGGGCTTCCCTGTACTTCTGGGACAGAGGACCACAGTAGCAACTTGCCAACAACCTTGGGTAAATGCATAGTGGTTTAACAGTACTTTTAGAAAACAGCTTCTAGGCTTAGGTGGCCAAAACAGAAGATATGCTTTCAGAACTGTGAAGGAAAGGTCATGAGTGAGAAGAAAATATCACAACAGCTTTAAGCAGCTGTTTCTTTTTGCATGTTTTTACTTTGAAGTGAGCAAGGCATATTGTAGGGCTCAGCTCTGGACCTGGAAAATGACTGCTGTGTTCTGAATCAGAAGGAAAAGAAGCATGCTGCTACTCTTCAGTGGCACAAGTGGCAATACTGGGCAAAAATATTCACAAATCAATTTCAATTTTCAGTCTCGCCACTACCTTGCCAGGGAGAGCTTTCTTAGCAGCTGCAATCTGCATCTACCACAGAGGATCCAAGCATCTCAGCAGCCGGTTTGTGAGGTGATATTTCTCAGTCAGACTTCTTTTGGCAACTGTACTTGTTTACTGCCTGGATTAGCACTTCTCAGTTATCTTCTTCGTGTTCACCATTTCCAATTAGTTCAGCCATTCTCCTAGAGATTCATCAAACAAATTTGCTGCAGAGTAGCAAATACTGGCCTTTTGGAATAGCATTTTCTTCTTTGGGTTAAATTTGGGTTTTCTAACACTGTGATAAGCCTATTAACTTTGGTGGAAAGTCTCATCAAATTTTTAAGGTTATAGAAAATTAGGCATTTATATGGAGTTCAGACCAGTGCAGACAGTGTGTGGGTTATTTTGGCAACAGAATAAGATGAGAGGACGTTATCTCAAATAGGAAGTCCATTGCAACTAAATCATAAAGCTTGTCTGCTAATTAAATCAAGCCTGATTTGGAGGCCATTTGTTAGAGACCATGAACCTTACTGAGTTTCTCTTGATGATTAATGAGGTAAATGAATGAGAAATGTAACTGATAAGGAAAGGTAAGATTCAGCTGTAGGACTTGACTGTGTTAAGCCAAAACCCACTAACTATTGTTTTTTCATTTTTCATTTCCCCATCCTTGAAGGGATGTGTTTTTCACTATTGATCTTTATTTCTGCCTTTTCATGACTGTTTCTTATGTTTTCAGTTCTGAAAAGGCATTTTTGCCTCTCTCTCTTTAGCTAAAAGTAAAGAGCCTTCCAATTGATAAAATGTTGGTTTTCTGCAGGAATTTTCTTAGCTGCTTGCCTTTATTTCTTTTTCCCCTGTAGGATGATCATACTGATAAGGATCAGAGGATCATAAGGAAAGATTTTGGTAACAGACATAGAAGAGTGCAAATGTTAGCTTTTCCAGCAGCTTAAGCATGGTTAAGCAAAGCTGCCCATTCTCATATTCACTATACACACGTAATACCTCCATGGCATTTATGTTGCATTTTTACAGCAGCCAAGCTTCAGTGATTTAAGAGAAGTATCCTCCTGTAAAAGCTGGAGGTTCAGGAGAACATGTAGCTTTCCATAGGATCTCCATGTGGAGTCTGCACAGTACAATGTCTTCGAATACAGACTGATGCATGCAGATGGATGGAAGAAAGATTCCTGGAGCATATCGGAGAGGAAAGGCTTTCTTTAGAAGAGAACACCACCAGAGTACCAGGGAAAGGTTAGAGAGAGACAGACTCTCATATACTGCTCATGGGAAAGTTCCCAAGGAGACGTTACTGTGGATTTCTAGTATCTGAAGGGGGCCTACAAGAAAGCTGGTGAGAGACTTTTTAGGGTGTTGGGTACTGATAGCACCAGGGGGAATGGATCTAAGATGGAGGAAAGGAAATTTAGATTAGACGTTAGGAAAAAGTTCTTCAGCATGAGGGTGGTGAGACACTGTAACAGGTTGCCCAGGAAAATGGTGGAAACCTCATCCCTGGAGGTTTTTAAGGCCAGGTTGGATGAGGCTTTAGCCTGATCTAGCGTGAGGTGTCCCTGCCCATGACAGGGGGGTTGGAACTCGATGACCCCTGAGGTCCCTTCCAACCCTGCCAATTGTGTGAATCTGTGAGAAGTGACTGGCCATGTAAGGAACTGTAAACTCCCATAATTTCTTAAGGCACAAATGAGGTCTTGCAGTTCCTCTTACATAGGAGTATTGCTACATAGCTAAGGTAATTGGGTAAGCTGATGTACGAGGCTTGCAGCCAGGTATCTGTTTTTCATGGTTTGGCTTGCCTCTTGCTCACTGATAGTCATTTGATGTATTTACTCAGTTGTAGCTTGGTAATGGACAATTCCCATAATCAGTTGTCATGTTTTTCCTGTGGGGCATGGAAGAATTCTCTCTCATTTGTAGTATTATATATAGCTGAAAAGAGTTCTGTGTATATGGAGAGAGGGGTATTCACAAGTTTGGTCATGAGTTGTTCTTTTGGCTCTGCTTAAGGAATGTATTCATACTAAATCATATTTCTTGAGCAAAATAAATTCACAAGCATTTGTCTTTTCTGCTTTGAAATAAAACTAAGTTCAGGTAGGTTTCTCTTAGACTAAAAGGCATTAGAAACTGATCTGATCTTTATGTCCTGTTTGAAGATGGAAAAGAAACAGTGTGCAGAAATCTTCCTTCAAAATTATTCAAGCAATTGCAGATGCAACCAAGAAAAGTTAACAAATGATGTTGGACTGATAGTGATGACCAACCTTTCCCTTCCTAAGCACAGCTTCTGTACAGAATGGGATGGGAAATCCAACAGAGTATTATACATGATATCAAATTACATGTCATGGCTGTGAACTCCTTCCAGAGTCCTTCCATATGTCTGCGTGCATTTTTTTCAGAACCTAGAGGGCCAGAGTGCAGGTAGAAGCTCAGCTGGGTGCTGAGAAGACTTTTCTCAAGGAGGTCTATCTTACCTCTCTAATATTTGCCTTTCAGTTGTGTGGTCTGCTAGCTGGAAGGCTCAGAGGCACAGGGAGGCGCTGCTTCCCCCAGCTGCATCCTCAGCATGCTGCAGCTCCAGGTTCCGGTTTTGTGGGGTGCTAGAGAGAGAGATCAATAACCCCAAGAGGGCTTCTGCACAGCTCTCACTCTTCTTTCTCACCAGTCTTCATGGCAACAGTCTGGGGACAGAGAAAATCCAGGAATGAGATCCCTTTATTTCTTTTCCTTGTTTTACATTTTCCTCCACCATTCTGACTCCTTTGCTGCATTCTCAACTTTCTGCAACACCACCTCCACTTCAGCTGTTTTGGGAGCAACGTGAGTCTACATACATTTAGCTAATCCTTTTGGGGTTTGTGGAAGAGAAACAAGAGAGAGGAAGTGCTGCTTCGTAAGACTTTATTCTCAGTAAAACCTGAGTACAGTTTCACATATATTGTTTTCAGAAGGACTTTGATATCTGGAGCAGGGAACTCCCTCAGGCAAGATATTTGCTTAATGGCTTTTTATCTGGGCTGTGAAACTCTGCTCAGCATTCAATGGTAACCAAAACTCTAAAAAGGTGCCATAGTTTTCCATTAGACTGCCTTCTGATGGGACTTTCTCCCACTGTGGATTTCCTTAAGTTCCAAACAGGCTTACAGTTTTGCTGCCAAGATATCATTTCAGAGACAACAAGAGAGGTTTCCTAATATACTAAAATACACCTTAGCTGAGGGTGGGGTTTAACTGTTTTGGCACTAGGTTGACACCTTGATCCTTGACTTACTCCTTGCATCTGGGGTGGATTCAGATAGGTTTGCCATATATCATCCAAACAGATGATTTCCCCTCCTGTTCCAGCTACTCTGCTTGGTGTTGGAGGATAGCACTGGGAAGCAACAGATTTGCCTTTACCTCAGCTCTGTCTCACCTGTGAGTTGAGGGACTGGGTTCATGGAGAGTGCTCTGCTACCACATGTGGTGAGGTGAGCAGCTCCTGGATATTTTGGAGATTATTTTGACTTCAGTGAATGACATTCTTATATTTCAAAAGACATAAACTCTCTTAGACTCCATTAGGCTATTTTAAACATATCAGATTTCTACAATGATTATCTTCTTATTTCCAGAACATTTGGTTTATTTTGTTGGGTTTTATAGAAATGAAACCTCAAACACATTTGCTCTCAGGTCTGACAGCTTATGCCACACTAGAGTACTGGGGGGTGGTGGGAAATCACTGCAGATAGATACTTTCCTTTTGGCAACTAATCCACTGCAAAATTGTCACCCTGATCAACTCTTTTTAAAGAACACATGAGGGAATTAAATGGGAGGAAAATGTGGCTGAATATGGACATAGCTGATCAAGGGGCAAAGTGAAAGCATGTAAACTGCAGTACTGAAGGGATAAATTATGTGACCTGACAGTCACAGCACTATGTGAGTAGCTGCCATGAAGTGTTTTACCTCATGATGACTGCTTGACCTGCAAATGAAGATGCAGCTTTGAAAAGCAGAGATTTCTATTTCCCTCTTTGGTGGGATCCCACTTTCAGTACTCTATCATCTTAGTTACCTTTTGAGCAACCCCTGTTGTTTGTAGACAAAGAGCACTGCTATGTCACTGACTTCCATGTGAGTTTCTTAGAACATCACCGTTGATTATGTCAGAATTCAGCTTAGTATTTTGAACAATACCAAAGTAATTTTTTCACTTGCCACAAGAACTCTGAATTTCATTTGTATTCTGAAGCTCTTTGACACTATCCCACCTAGCAGGCCTATTTGATATCAGCTACAGCAACAAAGCTTCAGTTTTCCAGCAAAGAAGAGCTTGAGTTGTCCTTTTTATCACCTGATAAATACTAGATGAGTTTCAGTGCAATAACAAACCATAAAAAAAAACAGAACAGAATAAAGTTTTATTGGTTTAATGATAAACCTGTTCCTCTTTAGCTTTCCAATGACATACACAAGCCTGCCTTTTGTCTCAGCACTGGGAAGCTTCTAACTGTGTTTGTAAACACTAGCAATTCATTTTTCACTCAATGTTTCTCTGAGTAAGAACATAAACATTATTAACATTGAACAAGGAAACAAAAGTTTCTATACAGCTAACTAAATATTGTATGTGAATAAAGCTCCTGATTTTCAGGGAGGAGACTGTTATTTTTGTTGTTGTCTTCATATCATGATCAGAAATAGCATAGGTGAGAAAGGGAAGTGGTACTGTAGCAGTTACGCTAATTTAACACTTTGTTTAAATGGCTTCTTGTAAGGCAAAGATAACTAAAGAACGCATTAGTGCTTGTCCCACGGTTGCTGAATAGTTGTTGGTTACACATCCCCAGATGGGGAAAACAAATTTTAGCCCTGTTCCCTAGTTTCTTAACTGTGAAAAAGAGGTGGGCACCATGTGACTCTGAAAAGCAACCATCAGTGTCATGAGCAAAGTCAGTGAGTGACAAAACTCTCAGCTCAATTCAAAATTTTTCACTTCCAGATAGATGTCAATTTTCTTTCCACTAAACCATTTTTAAAAGCTACATATTTTCACCCAGATGGTCCAGATCTCTTCTTTTCCTGCCATCTTGCTTTCCTTGCAGTTACTGTTGAGTCTGTATTCCCAAGATAAATCACTGCACGTTATTGAGCTTACTTCTTTGCTATAAAAATGTATTCTAAACAAACGTGGACTGGGGGAGGATTCATACAAGTTTTCAGTGTGGGAAGGAAATGGTATTTAAAATTGCTTTATGTTGTATGGAGGTACCTGTAGACAATGTGACAGGGAATGGCACTGTGAAGTTTTATTGTCATAACTTTGAAAGGACCATTACACAAGGGTAGGCTATTCTGGTTTTCCAAACAAGAAGCTGTTAAACCCTAGCTGCCCTAATACAAAATCTCCTCTCCTCTCCTCTCCTCTCCTCTCCTCTCCTCTCCTTTTCTTTTATTTTCTTTTCTTTTTTTGGTTAAGCCTCTTTTCATCTTAGCTTTTCATTTTGTCTTTCATCAACTGTTCTGTCCTCTTAGAAGTGCAGGCTCTTAAGATATGGGAACAAATCACAGCATCACAGAATATTAGGTGTTGGAAGGGATCTCTAGAGATCATTGAGTCCAACGCCCCTGTCAAAGCAGAATCGCTGAAGGCATGTTCCACAGGAATGCATCCAGATGGATTTTGAAAGTCTCAAGAGAAGAAGACTCCACAGATATGTCACCATCCTGGGCACAAGGCCTCATCCAACCTGGCCCTCAACACCCCCAGGCAGAAGGCAGCCACAGCCTCATTGGGCAACCTAATCAAAGTCTCACCATCCTCCTGTTGAAGAACTTTTTCCTCAGATCAAGTCTAAACCTAGTCTCTCTCAGCTTCAAACCATTCCTCCTTGTCCTGCCTCTAGACACCTTCATGATAAGTCCCTCTGCAGCCTTCGTGCGGGATCATCCTTGAATGGAGGTGGGAGTGAGGTGAAGTCGATTGCTTCTCCCGACAAGTGATAGGATAAGAAGAAACTGCCTCAAGCTGTGCCAGGGGAGGTTTAAGTTGGACATAAGGAACAATTTGTTTCCCCCTTGATGGGGACAGCTTTAAGGTCTCCTTTCTCTATCCTGAACAACCCTAGCTCCATTAGCCTCTCCTCATAGCTGAGATGTATTTAGTTACTAATAGAGGTGTATTTAGTTTCCATATCCAGTAGCTCACAGCTTCTAGAACATGCTGTAATTGCAGAAAGGAAAACACATGGGCTATTTTGGTTCAGGATGCCTGGATTAAATAACTATCATCTGATTCAAGAACAAGGGCTGCTTAGAACTGTGAAAGAATGTTGTTGTTTTAGGACATGTGCTTTGCAGGCATCAGATGATAAGATGCTGATATGGAAAAAGTTTCTCTTTCAGACATCCCTGAATCAGCTCTTCTGATCTTGTTTGGGCATACTGTAGGAAAAAGCCTTATCAGGCAAGTTGTAATATGTTCATCCTGTTTTACCTCATAGTTTCAGTCATTCTGGTGACTGCTTATGCTCCTGCAGTCTTGGGAAGAGGATTTTTAACTGTTTTATTGCACAAAGTTTATTTATAGAGCTCCATTTGGGTAAACAGGTTCTAAAACTAGTATAGGGGGAAAAAAAAAGAAGAAAAGAAAGTTATCAAGAGTTGTATTTCCCTCAACTATTGCTCATTTATCATACCTAACAAGACTTTTTTTTCTAAAGAACACCTCTTTAAGCTATTTGAGTGGAAAGTGCCTAGTTTTGCTTCATCATTTTGCATAAAGGAGGAAGATTGATTTACAGAAGTGAATTGAACAAAGTCAAACGGGACCTAGATAAGCTGAGACATGAACTAGGTTCAAGGACCTTAGGGGAAAATATTGCTGGAAATAATTACTTCCTTTTTCTTAAATGTATTCCAGGTAGAGAAGATGATAAAGAGGGAACTATGGGAATGGGATGCAAAACTTCCATTCTTTAAGTGAGGTTTTCAATGCTCAGACATAGCTAAATTGAACTTACTATAAGCCACAGTACTAGTAAAGTATTTGTTAAACATACATTTGCACATCCAAAGCTGCAGCCACTCTAGCCTTTGGAATGGGGTTCTTATGTACTTGGGTGGATTTGTTGCAATGGTAGTTACAGTCTAAGCTCTAACACTGGAACTGTTTAAAAGACTTTCCTTTAATATGAAAGGAAAAACAAAATAAATCCAGGACAACATTCTCTGTTACCATGGAAACTGCAACAGCCACTGAGAGCTATGCTGAGAGCTATTTACTATCCCGGTTTGGACAATTGTTCTAAAAGATCATGCTATTTTCAGAGAGAGGCAGCACTCCTGCTGTTCTGAAGTTTAGTACTTTGTGAAAGCAGACACATAAATATTGGCTGGACCATCAGCCAGAGACTTTCTAAATTGGAACTTTTTCACATTTTCTTCCTTTGAGTAATAGGAAATGACTAAACTCAGAGTGCTGAAAGTCCCCCTATTGCTGGAAACTCCTCTATTGTTTTAGGCTGGAGATTCATGAGGAAAACAAATTATGCAGAAGGGAAATCCACAGGATTGGATCTCTAAAAGGCTTCCCCTGCCTGTGCAGGGAAGCACAGGACCTCATGTCAGAGTGGCAAGATCTTTTCTAAACTTTGCAGCCTATTTTTCAGCCAAGGGCTATACCTACAGGTCAGCCCTTTCCAAAATGGGTTTATTTCACAGATGACGTTAGACGCTGGAGCTCTCAAACAGCCCCTGAGGTGTTAAGTGATCTCTGTCTACCAGTCTGATGGAACCTTTACAGTATTCCTAATACATTTTTCAAGATCTCCCTCCCAGCCACCCCCCACTGAAACCATGAGCAGTCATCTTCTGTGACTCCTCTAAAAAGAATGCGCATTCTTTGTGGTTTCTGTAAAAACCAGATGCTTGAAACCAGTTGAATAGTCACAGAAATAACACAGCAGCATCCTTAAGAACTACAGTCCTCGGGTGAGCCCTGGAGAAAGATGTTACACATAGTAGATGTTGCACGGCTCAGCTTTGGATCAACACACACACCTTTGAAGGGACAGCTCTGCAGAGGTGAATGCAGGAAACATCACGTCCCCTGAAATTCCCTGATAGCATAGAAGAAAAGCAGCATTCCTTCCCTTCCCAAGGTTTCTAACAGCTACACTATCAGGGTGGTGCTGAGGTCAGATGTAACTCCTTTATATGATTGATGAAGAGAAAGGGGTAACAATCCTCAAATACAAATCTCACAGTGTCTGTGAGTGGAGAGGTTATTCAAGAATCTTAATTCTTCTCTGCTAACGTCACCATATGAGGCCCAGCAGCCGCACAAAGTTTAACACAAAGTGTTTGATTATCTTTTAAGTTTGATATATTGATGCATTTTAAGTTTGATTTTGATCACAGGCTGACTTGATGTCAGGGGTTGGAAGGCAACTGAAGAGATCGAGTCCAACACCCCTGCCACAGCAGGACCATACAGTCAAGCTCAGGTCACACAGGAACACATCCAGACAGGCCTTGAAGGTCTCCAGAGAAGGACACAACTTCTCTGAGGAGCCTATTCCAGTGCTCTCTGACCTTACAGTAAAGAAGTTCCCCCTTGTGTTGAGGCTGAACCTCCTGTGCTCCAGCTTCCATCCATTGCTCCTCGTCCTATCCCAGGGATCAAGTGATCAGAACCTGTCTCCCCTCTCCTGACATGCATCCCTCAGATATTTATAAACATTTATCAAATCCCCTCTCAGTATTCTCTTTTCCAGACTAAAAAAGTTCCAGGTCCCCCAGCCTAATCCCAAAATTCATAGTTTTGTGAATGCTACCGAAGACAGCAACTCATCTAGTGTCTGATTCAAATGCTCCCACCAATTGCACCTGACTAGGACAAAGGTTTACTGAAGTTTATAGAAATTACCTTCAAGTCTTTTAAATGCCAGCATACAAAAGGCAGAGGAATCATCAACACATCTTTTTTGCCTTTTTATGGCAGCAGTCACGTTTGATCTCATAGCTCACTGGACCGCAGGGATTCTGCCCAGGCAGTGCAGCACAGGTCTTTGCTGATACTGCAAACATTGCCATTGTTCCATCCAGAAACCTTTACTCAGTAAATGATTTATAAGTACCACAGATTAAACAGGGAAAAAAGCAGCAACATTGACATAGTGTTCATGTGATGTAAGGCAGAACATTAGATTTCCATGGAGCACTTCTATGTTTTCATAGTAAACAGCTTTTGAGACTCACCAAATAGTGTCTTGGGTTGCCTCAGGGGTTCAACACATCTGCACATGCTCTGACAATGTCAGATCTTTGTTGGGGCTTTTAAACATCACATGAACACACGTCAGAGCTGCCCGAAGGCTTTTAAGCAGTATGGGCTAAACAGAATTTTGCCACCTTGGAGATGAAGGGTTGGAGCTTTGCTTGGCTTCTTGTTAAGGAAAAGAAATCAGGAGCAAGAAGTGGCAGAGCTGGAATGGAGACTCGGATGCAAAATTGGTGTGGGAGGTGAGGACAGTGATAGGAAAGCCTGAAAAGTGTGGTCAGTTATTAGTGCTTCATCCTTCTTCGTGTCCTAGCAGAAACCTCCCTTCCTTCCTCTTACACTAATGGCAGGGAATGCTCTGGGTTTCCAATCCTCTGCTGCAGGCAATGGCACCAGCAGTGCCACGACCTCTTTCCCTTTCCTCCAGACTGCTTTGTAACTTGTTGCCTCCAGCTTGTCTGTGACAGCTTTCACCTTCCGTTGTTACACACCTTACAGGGCCACAGATTCTGCCAGACAGTACAGCTCAGGTCATGCTGAGCAGTTCCATTGTTCCATCTAGAAAGCTTTCTCTAGTAAGTGATTTCTAAGCATGGCACTTTAGATAGGAAAAACAAGCAGCTTGCTTTCCACACACCTTGGTCTGGTTGTGATGGACTTTAACAAATTGCATAGATGAACACTAAAGAATGCAGGTCTTCTGCCTCTGTACCAAAACGGTGCCCGCAGAGTGCTGCTAATGCTCCCTAGACAAACCATGGCTATTAGTTTCTAAAGAAACCAGCTCTACCCCACCTTTAGGGAATTTATGATCACAAAGATATTTTACCCAAATGCTGAGCTTTAAATTGATTTTCCATGGCCAGCCTAACTTTTTCTCTTAAGAGCTGGATTTGCTCTTAGATGTGCTGTGAGATATCTTTATGACTCATCACCCTGCCCTTGCAAGTCCTTGTCATCGCTAGCACGGTGACAGAGACAAAACATGAATGTGTTGTACAGTTACATTGTTAGGACTGAAATGAACCCAGAAGAAGCTTTTAATCTTTAGGCCAGAGGCTGAACAGGTAGCATGATAAATTCGTGAGCATCTGGACTGTGCAGTGACTTTCAGACTTGATGGCAACCTGAGGCTGCAGAGTGAATAACTGATGAAAAACCCCTCCAAACGTGTGTGTGTGTGGGAGAAGTGTGAAAGAAACCAGCTCCAGGCGCATATTTTAGACAGAAAAAGTGCCATCTGTTAGTAGTTCACATGAGAGCACTGTGGCAGATTATATATCTGACTCTCCACATGGACATGTTGGTGGAAGTCAGGTGTAGCACCAGGGATCTCCAAAGTGCTGAGAGATCGCCTTCAGGTTGAGGTGGTGCCTCTCCACTGAGTGAAAGTAGAAGGTATCCTATGTGGCTGCTGAAATCACAGACTCATTTGGGTACCATCGACTGCCTGTAATTAATTCAACATGCCTAGTGCCTGGAATAGTGGTGTAGGCGTTCAGACAACATGTTCCCCTGAAAAAATACCCAGTGAGACACAGCCTGGCACAGCCCTGCTTCCCATGGCCTATCCTCAACGGCTTATGGCCCTCCAAGAAGATGGGCCTCCTTGGGAATGCTGTAGCTGCAAAGGGGGGGCATAAATGAGTGTACCTGGACACCTAGGAAGTAGCCGAGAGTTTGAGCTTGAATCCAGCCCAAGTTCAGGCCACTTCTCTATCTGATCATGGCTGTGTGACAATATGGGACACTGAGGATGGTCCAGCCAGATCTCTGTAGGAGCACATGACACATAAGGCTTCAAAGGTTATCTTGAACCTAGCCCTAAATAAGCCTAATGGAGGCAAAAATACAGCTCAGGACTGCTGTGCACAGGCACCACAGAACTGCCCTGTGCACTTTCTTGGGAGCAGAGAAGACCTGACCATGTCTGGGCATCACCTGTAAGTGCAAACACAATCCCACAGCTGCTTGCTGAGTGAAGTGCAGTATTCATTTATAGTCATTCCCTCCTTCTCAGAGCTCTTGGTGCTGAAGGATGTCAGCACTTAGGAAAACCAGGAAAGCTGTGGGCTACTGACCCATATCTGCACAAAGCCTTAAAATTAATCTTCCTCTCCTGCTCTTTTTCATCCTCAGTGATGACTGAAAATAAGAGAGAACAGTGATTAGATTATTTTACTAGTCTTTATCCTATTTATGAAATCATGACATTTCATCCCCCATTGAATTGCATAACTACACTACTGAGGAGTGTAATATCATCCATTCTGCCTTCCAAATGCTGAATAAAAGTCACGTTTACGACACATCTCAGAGGAAATGAGACAATGATATTTTTTTGTGCTCAGAAATGAGATGTGTTTTTATCTTGCCTTCCTTAATATTCATGCTAATTCGCAGTGCACAAATTTTACTCTTATCAGAGAAGCCTGCTCTTCAGGTGTAAATTTGATCTGCTGCCTGCTAACTCAGGATGTCATGAGCATTGCTTTTGGCTCACTTCCTTTTTCGGTTCTCTTGCATGCTACCTTGCAGTGCAAGACAATATAAGTATAAAGATCTCCCTGATTTGTTTTCTCCTCCCTTTTTTGTTAAGCTCAAGGATACATGAAGGTTTGATGTAGATCAATGACATGGGGTTATTGCTCAGTTCTCTTCCATCACAGGTGGATCTGAAACTCTTTTTTTCTCCAAGTACTTCCAGCTTGCTTTTTTACGTTATTCTACTGGACTTTTAATCACTTAAAATCTAATAAGAAAGTAGTTTTCATGTCTGAAACAGAGCACCTTGTAGTTCACACACACACACATTATCATATTAGGCATCTTATAAACTATCTAAAGTTCTTTCCAGCTCAGTTTAGGGAATTGTCTATACACCAACTCATAAAAACCTCCCATCACATTCTTTTTCAGAAACCTGCAAATCCTATGAGCTTTCCTTTAACCATCAGCAGCTAGATGAGGTATTTCCATCAGGACTGTAGGGAGCTGTCTACGTAAGAGGTTCAATATGTGCAAGCTTACCTGAAAAGGCAGGGTTATTTGTTGCTAATCACCTGGTCTGATAGTTGACTGTTGGATAGGGCTTCCTTCTTTGAATTAGAAACAGAAACTTTGATCTCCCTAGCTGATGCTTGGCTATATTCCTCTGAAGGAGCTGTATCTAACAACCATATTAGCCACACAAGTGAAACGAAATTCTCCTCTCCATTGCTGTTTTTCTGGGTTACTGTTGTGTGTCTTTTTTCTCCCTGGCTGCAGATTTCAGTAGGATCTCAGAAGATGGACCGTGCCTAAGCACATAAACACTGCACTAGCAAAAGAAATATTTCCCATAGTAGATGTTTTAGTAGTAGTAGTAACTACAATAAGGAGGGGAGAAAATGGAACAAGCATGCTGCAGAGCAGCAGACACATGCTGCTTTTAGTACACTGATGACTGCTCCAGGGAATACCGCCAAAAAAGGGCTCTTTTTTCATTTATCCTATGTCCTAGCACTTGTCCATTAGTCTAAGTTGAAACTAAAGAATAGCAGATATAAAACTTAGAGATGTTTAGAAAATGCTTCTTGGCGGAACTGCAAAAGTTTCTCACCTGCTGAAAAAATGATTACAGACAGTTATTAAATCTGCAATGCATGTGTGCTGGGTACCAGAGATGTGAACAATATAAGATTCTTCTCCAGGCAGGAGCTCTTCTCTGGAGATCACCACCATCCCTAAGGAAGGTTTTGATAAACTGTCTCTCTAGCACTCTGTCTTTAGTGTAATTTTTGGATTGCTGTGTTAGAAAAACAAGACTTGGACCTTGATTGTAAAGGAAAGCTGCTTACTAATTAGCTGTTCATAATTTAGGCTCTGAATAACAGAGTTCATTTTGCTTTGCACAGTTAAATAAAATATCAATTTTCACCCTGGGAAGGCCATGGAAACAAGCAAAACCTGACTGTTTCAATTCTTCTGTGCTAATTTAGCAGGCCCATGTTTAAACTCACATGTATAAACTGATTTTTTTCACTAACCCAGACCTTTAAGATTAAATTAGCAATTATCTGAAGGCCAGATGAGTAGGTAAATAAGATATTTTAGTCTAACTGTGTATTTTCATAATGGAGTAAATGACGAGACTGAAAACAAGCATGGAATATGAATGTGATTGAAAATATAAGTTCAATTATATGTAAGATAAAATCTTATATCTAAAATATAAGTTAATTTTTTATGAATAGGTTTACCCATTCTGAATATTAATTGTCATAATTAATGACTGTTCTCCTACCCAGACAGATTTGAGAACATATTCTACTTGAAATCCTTTCAACAGAGTCAGAGCAGTCAGGAGGAAATCTGGTTTCTTTGTTTAGATAGAACTAAATATTTTGGAACAAACAGAGTGGCCATACAGTGATCTAAGGATCACAAGCAAAGCTCTTTAAATTCCTTTTTAACCCTTTCCTATTGTTTAAGTAGGATCTAAATTGGATGTTAGGAACAAATTCTGCACCTTGAGGGTGGTGGAACACTGCAATAAGTTGCCCAGGGAGGTAGCTGAAACCTCATTCCTGGAGATATTCAAGGTCAGGCTGGACAAGGCTCTGACCAACCTGATCTATTGGAGCATGTGCCTGCTGACTGCAGGAAGGTTGGACTAGACAATCCTTGGAGGTCCCTTCCAGCCCAAACCATGCTATGATTCTATGAAATAGTAGCTGACAAGAAGCAAATACTTGGTTGATGACGACATCCTGGTCTTTCGTTCTAATGGGGAGCTCCTTATGACAATTCATACCCACCTGAGTCTTGCAGTGATGCTGGAATGAGCGCTGCACTACCACTAAGCCTGGTTTCTATTGTCAGCCTTTTCCCTCAGCATTTAGTTTGCACTATTACTCAGGTACAATATGTTTCCAGTTAACAGGGGTGGGGAAAGACTTTTTTTTTTTAGGTCGTTGGCTTTTTGAAGTGGGAAAATTCACTATTGTAAGGCTTTGCCAGCAAATCAGGCCAACTGATATTGTAAAGCCAAATGCTTGGAAACATGGTCAGCTGATTAAGGCATTGGGCTGTGACTCAGAAGATCTGGATTCAATTCCTGGCACTTACTGCATCACCTTGGGCAAATCACTGTACTGCTTTTATCCTTGCCATTTCAAATGTGAAAGAGGAATCTTAGCAAAATGTCTCTTACCCTCTCCCTCCCTCCCACAGCCATGGGCCACCAGTGCATCTTTCTAGCTGTACAGCTGGGAGAATGGGGACTTTGTTCAGCATGGAGCTCTCTGAAAGGAAATAGATAGATAGATGGATACATATGAAATGTGGTTTTCTGCCTTGAAGGCATTCTGAGGTGTCCCTATAAACTGTAAATAAACAAATTTGCAGGTTCACAGATTGCATTGGGTTGGAAGGGACCTTCAAAGGTCATTGTGTCTAAGTGCCCTGCAGTCAGCAGGGATACCTTCAACTTTATCAGGCTGCTCAGGGCCACGATGAGTCTGATCTTGAATGTCTCTAGGGACAGGGCCTCAACCACACCCCTGGGCAATCTGTTCCAGTATTTTACCACTCTCATCGTAAAGAACTTCCCCCTTCTATCCAACTTAAAGCTACCCTGCTCCAATTTAAAACCATTGCACTTCTAAACAGTCATTCTCCAGCCTTCCTGTAGGTCCTCTTCATATATTGAAATGTAGCTATCTGTTAAGAAGAGCCCAAAGCTGTCCTCCAGAAGACCAACTATATTTCCTCTATTATTTCCATGGGTGCCTGTCTGGCACTGAAAGATGGACATGTTGTTACTAGTAAGTAACAGAGCTGCTGCCAGCTGCTATGGCTGGCAAATATTACTGCTGCCAAAGCACCTGCAATGCCAACCTTCAGCAGGGTGCATAGAATCACCCACTCAGTGTGGCTCTCTGAGGATGCTCTGTTTTGAACTGGACTCCAGCACAGCATCTTTCCTGGAGTAGCTGTGCATGCCTCAACAGCCATTTGTGGATATGCTCCTTTCCAAATTGTCAGCAGTGAGAAGTGAAAGAATCACTTCTCAACCTCTGATCTCCCAAGTATTCTTAATAGGCATGTATCCAGACATTTTCATTAATGTAAGTAGCAGCTAACTCAACTGGCTAATAAGTTGTCTCTGTTTTTCACTCATTTTCAATCAACATAACTAATCAGCATGCCAGAGGATGCAAAATAGTGTACAAGCCCTTGAGAGGAGAAGCATTTTTAATCATCGTGATTGTTCATCTGTTGATAAAAAAAGTGTCTTAAAATTAATATAATGATAGCTTGTGATGCTGAATCTTTAATAGCATATGGAAAGCATATCCAATAGAGAGTGGAAAAGGGCATTGTAGGGTATGATCCAAATCACCAATGTACTCCTTGGAAACTCGGAGAGACAGAGGCACAGTGAGGGACAGTTAAATATCCTATTTATTTAGAAAGGAGAGACAAAGAGGGGTCAAAATTCAAACTGTGTTGAAAATGTCTATGAATAGGTGACAGTAATAAAGAGGAATAACATAGCTAATAACGTTTGGCATCTGTACCCTTTTGAGTTTATCAAGCGCTTTACAAATCTGAATGAATAAAGTCAAACCAGGTCATAATATGATTAATATTATGATTCACATTTTACATGTGGAATAGCTGACACACAGAGAAATTAAACCCAGTACTACTAAAAGACACCTGCTTTAAAAAGCCATTCTGATGACTGTCCTTCACAGGAAGTCAAGGTTCCCAGACCCCTGGAAAGAGAATTAATTTTAGAGGTCTTAGCTCTCAACAAATAAAATTATCCATATGTATGCAGCAAGCCTTTGCAAAATTGGTCAAGGAAGCTATCAGGATTTCACCACATTAGGCTTCTTGGACTCAATTTGTCTAAGTCGGTCACCAGGGACATCCTTCAGAGTTAAGGAATTTCCATTAATTACTGCTGATGGAGTCTAAGGTATGATTCATCTCATCTTAAAGTGGTTGTTTTAAACAGGCCAGATGAATTAAAACTTTTAAAATGTGTGATTCTCTGCATTAATAACAAAGATAGCCTGGCAGAACTAGGGCAGCTGTAGACACTGCATCTGTGGAGCTCTGAAAATTCTCAGTGTCAATGAGTTGCTTTTATAACATTCAGGCTTAGATACAAAATTAGCAGCAGGCAAATCCTATGCACAGAGAGACCATTCTGTTTACTACAAATTATTCTGATAATAAACTCCTTATACCTATTGGCTTGTGTCTTGAGAAGCACACATGCTCCCATGAAATATCCCCATTTATGTGACCACTCATGGCAGTCAATTACTGTTGGCAGTCTCAAAACTATTCAGCTGAGAAACTGACCTGTAGTTTGTTTGGTCACATTTCTATTTTAGCCAAAGAAAAGATGAGAGTATTGTGATGATTGGCGGTGTTATTTTGTCTCACAAGCATTGAAAACTTTGCTGCGTATACCAAGGCCACCTAGAAATTAATTTCACAACTCCATTTCAGAAACCTCACTAATGCAGGTTATCTTTTTAATTGTGATGAATTATCCTGTCAGCTGAGATGAAAGGCATTAATAAAAATACAATTT
The DNA here is from genome assembly GCA_013400475.1 of Tricholaema leucomelas. Lineage (NCBI taxonomy): Eukaryota > Metazoa > Chordata > Aves > Piciformes > Lybiidae > Tricholaema lacrymosa > Tricholaema leucomelas. The sequence goes on along the minus strand of WAAF01001341.1, from coordinate 467,908 downwards.
TGGAAGTGCTTGCAGAGAAGTTAATCTGTTGTTCCAAATCTTCTTTCTGCTGGAAATATTTACTCCTGGTACCGGGCTGAACTTCTTTTTATCTATGGTACTCAATGTGTACCCAGGACTCCTTGAAAGCTTTACAGTCTCTAAATGCAGGTTGAAAAAAGCTCTTGGAAATCAGGATGAGAAACGATTTTGTGTCTTAAACATCATACAACTGAAAAAAAAAAAAATTTCCAGCTTAGGATCTATTTTAAAAGAAGTTTTAAGATCAAATATTACAAAAGAACACGCATTATATTTTATCATCTGCAAAGTCAGCAGCTCTAATAAGCAGCAATTAGTGCAGTGGCAAAAGCCAGATACGGATATGGGCATGCTTATGCATGTGTGTGTGTGTTGATAGCACAGAAAGTGCCTTGGGTGTTGACATGCACACTGTGGTCAAGCAGCACAGAAACAGAGCAGACTGACACAGTCCAAGGCTGTTCCTTGCCCTCAGTGTTGGCAAATATTTGTGTATGTTTGGTGGCCTGAGTGAGAAAATGACCTTGCCGTGGCTCTTCTGCTAACACTTTGCTTTCCCTGACAATTGGAAGTACAGCAAAGGTGGCAAAGGATAAAACAGGAAGGTATTGTCCATGGGAAATCTGAAAGCGAGTTTAATGAAGGAAGTAACACTTTAATAAGAGAAGAGCCAGATTAAGAGATTGGCAGTCCTCAGAGGAGTGAGTGTGGTTCTAACAAAGTATTTTTCAGAATGATGCTGAACAATTCTATTCTTTCTTATCTCTCATGCAAGTGAGGAGACTTAGAGGGGACCATTAGCACTCTCTACAACTACCATAAAGGAAGTTATAGTCAAGTTGGGGTCAGGCTCTTCTCCCAGGCGACTTGTGACAGGACAAGAGGGCATGGTCAGAAGCTGCACCAGAAGAGGTTCAGGTTAGATATTAGGAAGCACTTCCTCATGGAAAGGGTAATCAGACCTTGGAATGGACTCCCCAGGGAGGTGATGGAGTCATCATCCCTGGAAGTCTTTACAAAAAGATTGGATGTGGCACTTGGTGGCATGGTTTAGCTGATGTCAGAATGTTGTGTTATAGACTGGACTCGATGAGCTCAGAGGTCTTTTCCAGCCTCAATGATTCCAAGATTCTGAGAACAGCTAAAATAACCTTGAACTCATAAGCAGTTAAAAAATATTTCCTATTGAAAACAAATGCTATAATGTGTGACTTCTTGGATATTTCAAAACCACAGAAAGGAAAATAAAGGAAAATAAAGTAACAGCATAAGCTTCTACACTAGCACTCATTTCAGATCTCAGTCTTGGTTCAACAGCTTGGATTTTATACTGCGTTCTCCACTGAATTCAGAAGAATTAATTTATGCTTGAGTAGCTTTAGAAATCCTTAGGATTTAATCTTGATCACAGATTAATTCTCCCCTCAAGCTACTCCAAGGAGCTGGTCAAAAGGTCATCTAAATCAATGGAAGGGTATGAGTGCCTTTCAAAAAGCTTTGTGCCAGTCCCTAAAAGGCAGAAGAGTTGAAAGTATTTGTAAACAATATTTCAGTTAATAAAATACGTTTATGTTGGTTTTCTGAAGCCGTGAAGGAATTTTTTTGGTGCTCAAAGAAAAGGTGCACTGCAGAAAAATCCACAGCCTTATGGGCAGGATGTTCCCTTGAAACGTGTTCTCTCGGAAACAAATGTTCCTGAATTCCCTATCACTATAGGAAATATCTGATGAATAAATGATTAGAAGAACAGGGAAATTTCCTCTCTTGATTGATCTTGAAACATGAGAGTCATGTTATAAAGCCATTTGCTGGACTGAGTTCAGTGGTGAGTTTCTCAGATGAAGACTTTTAAGGGATTAGGGTTCAGGCAGAGAATCGTTAGGTGTTTTGAGAAGATTACTTATCTAAGTATTGATGCATCTGAAATTCTGAAGTTAGGCTTAGATAAGTTTTGCCTTTGTTTTGGTCATTGGTTGGTTGATTTGGAAGTACTTTATTTGGTTAGTTTGTTCTGGGTTTTGTTGTTGTTTAGTTGTATCTTTAGAAATAAAAAATAGATGAGAAATAATAGTGCTAAGAAGAATTATGTTAGTTTCAAATTGGGTGTAACACAGCAGAAATTTCCTGTTATTCCAACTTGTCTTTTTCTTGTTCTGGGAGAAACAGCTGCAGAATCATTTTAGCATTATCCTTCAACTCCTTCCTTTGATCCTCACTGGAACATGTTGCAGTAATGACCCTGCACAAAGAAAAACTATGACATGGATTTATGCTACCAAACTTTATACATTATTACCCCCACATGGTTTCCAAGACCTTATTCTAAACAATTTGATGCTGATCAGCTTATAAAGAAGGACACAAAATAAGATGGGCTGCTAGTTAGGTGGATTTTGGAAACCTTTGCATCCTTTTCATACTTCCCTTTGTAATTCTGACCTCATGAATAGAGAGCACAATCAGTTTGATGTTCAATGAAATGATAGCTGATATAGTAGCTCTTCCAATTTATAGGGCAGATATATTCTAGTAGCATATGCTACTAGACACAGAGCCAGCAATGACATCTAATCACTGTGAGAAAGCTCATTCTAACTTTGCTGCCAACAATTTAGTTTAACAGACGTGCATTGACTTGATAGCAGGTGGATAAAAGGGTATAAAGTGTGTTTTGTGCCTTCTGTCTGCATTATTTATAGATTCACTGATTTTAGGAATTCAAGGGAGATTGTGTCACACAAATTTAGTTTCTGTGAGGGCTGGGTACTTGTGAAAGATAGCAGATTGGTAGCTTTCAATTTGAAATTCTCCAATTAAGACTGATAGAAATGTGAAGATGATCATGTTTGTCAAAGATCTGTGATATGTAGGATGAAGGGGTAACCAGAGAAGACAGAGGATTGTTTTCATCGTTGTTTTCCTTCCAAAATAATTAGCATCTGCAGTGCTTCCTGGTTTTGTGTGCTGGTTCCCAAGAGCTCATGAACCAGCAGCTAGTCAGGGAAGGGATGAGAGTGACTGCAGCGAGGAGAGGAAAAGTGAGGAGATAGGGTTTCTGGCAGGCTTTTGCTCATCATAGCTGAGTTTCTGTTTTGAGATATGCTTTGAAATAAATCTGGTTGTCATAACATCTGGAAAGTTATTCTAGTGTAAGATAGGCAAAGGAAACTTCCCAGACTGGCATTATCAAAATGTTTCAGTCTTAGTTTAGAAGGAAGACCTAAAAATGAATCTATAATTCAATCCATTAGTTCTCTGGCCTGCTCGTTGACATTTTCAAGTGCAGAGAATCTAACAGCACTACTGTTGGTTCTCACACATGTATTCGACCACTTGAAACTGGACTGAGTCCAACAAATCTGCCAGAAAAACAGTTGGCACAAGACAGAGTCTTTCATCACTGCACAATCCAGAGAAAATCTGGAGCAACCACTGAAGTACTGTTTGTGTGTTTACAAATTGTTGCTCTATTTTAAAAAGGGTAAAATTCCGATGGCTTACAGCAACGCTAAGCAAGCAAGGTCAAGTGACTGCAAATTATACAAAGTCTTTTACAGAAGTTCGGTGGAGTTTTTGGCTTGGTTGCATTTTTTTCTGGGTGGAGAATGGGTTAGAAATGTCAGACAAAGGGAGCAAGTGTAGAATCAGGGAAGTCAATCCAGAAGGTATAAAGCTCACAGCTTCAGCTATGTCACATTTCCAGATGGCTTCACTGCTTGGGATGGACAGGAACAAAGGAGGGTCTTTAATAACCCTCAGCTGGACCATAACTCTGACTGTGTCTGGTACCCACCTGACAGTCAGGTGCCTGAAAAAACTTTATTCTTCCTTCTCTTGCCATTTAGCATTTACACTCCCATATATCTATTTGTTCTTTCCTTAGTATTGTAGAGCCTAAATACACTTGAACAATGTGGAAAGTGAAGCAAGATGTTATGGCAACAAATGTATTGTGGGGTTAATGTTGGTTTGTTTTGTGTTTTTTTTTTTTTTTTTTTTTTATTAAGGGCCAAAGAATTAGTAGACATTCACCTCTTTTAGGACTTCACACCATTCCTCTTATAACCAGGGAGCAAAATTCCACTTTACTTCCTTCACAGGCTGGGTGAACAATGTGCTTATTCTGGTGGAACCTCACAATACCAAGATAAGCCTTCATCACACAGCTCCTCAGCTGGAGGGATAACACGCAGACTATGACAGCAGGCCAGAATTTAACAGTCCCTGGGGAGAACAAGAATAAATTCCAAGTATTTTGTTTTACTGTAGATTTTGTGACTACTGAGTTTAAAATGACAGATGTAAAAAAAATTTAAATGTTCTTTTGCTACAAACCACACAGAAGACAGCTGTCATTAGATCACAACTTTATTGCCATTTACTTCCTTATTAAATCATGTTCCTGAGGAATTCTCTTTATTTAACATGCCACACGAAGATACCACACTTGTTTGATGTCTGGACAGCTTCCATCACATCAGGTTGAACTATTATTTCATTTATTGTTATCCTAACTCATGCATTGAGTGATTTTTAGAATGTAGAAGAAGAAACAGGAGGACAGAATTCTTTTTGAACAAACATTTAACTCAGAAAAGCAATAAGAATTAGAGGCAAATAGAGGTGAAAAAAAAATGGATATTGGTTTAGCATTATAAAAAAAAACCACCAAACCAAACTTCTGAGCATATAATGCTTGAGGGAAAAAAAAAAATCAGCTTAAGAAAGATCAAAAGTTTTACATTTTACCTTTAAACAGTGAAATGCTTAAATGCTACTCTACAATTTTTTTTGGCAGTAAGATTTAGTTTCTGGTTGTCATTTGTATGTACAAGAAGTGTGGCAGAGTTACTTTGGGAAATGTATCCAAATGTACCACCAAAATATCCTTTTATTTGTATCTTTTTATTTACTTATATTTTTGTTGCCTAAAATTTTAATTCTCTATTGAAAAATAAAGGTCTAGGAGAGGAAACCACTAGGAGAGGAAATAGACCTGCATGTAGGGATGATGATCTGAAAAACACACTGGGGCATTAGCTGGGCACCTCTGTGAACCTGTAGACAGATTCCAGTAGATTTTACTGGGGAGAGACTTTCATCATTTAGCATAATTTGTCCTTAAATTTGACTGGACAATATTTTTTTCCTTTTTGTTGAAACCAAATCCAGATCTGTGCAATGGAACTGGGTTCAGTGGCATTACACACGAGGTGGGTTGACCCATTCCCCACTCTAAACTGTCAGATGTTGTTGTTAATAAATAGGGGGATAGTTACTCTATTTATTAAACTTTCTAAAAGCCTAATAGCAGTTACAGAAAAAAAGAAAGATTTATATACTAATAAACCCCTAAAGATTACATTTACCAAATCCTCATTCTTTATTGCACTGAAATTTGTCTTTCAGCTTTTAAAATGCATTTATAGAGCCAGAAATGTATTCTGGTCCACTGTCTTTGAGATGAATAACCACATTATTACTTGCCTGTCAAATCTAAGTAGGGTTGTTAATAACACACAGACAGCTACTAAAAATTCAAAACATGGGAGGTTTCCTTTAGAGAAAATTGCAGTTTTAACCTCTGATTTCCCTTCTGAATCAATTACTTGCTTTCATATACACCTTGCAATGCCTGATCTCCAATCAGAAGTGAAACTGGTTCAATGAATTTAAAGATTTTTGAACAAACCTATGGAAACACACTGCCAGAATATTAAGATTCTACAGTCCTTAATCTCAGTAAGCATAGCAAAGACTAATCTGAATGAAATATAATATATAAAGGGTCTTTCTTTATTCTATCTTGCACTGCAAAGACTCTTTCCCCCTTAAACTCTATTTTCAGGCAGAAAACTGAACATTTAAATTCAGATTCTTTTCTGAAACCATTTTTTAACACAGTTTTCCTTTTCTTGCTTTCTAACCTGAAATATAAAAATACAGGAGCTTTCCTTAGTGTGATCTTACTGGAAACTCTGATAGTTTCAAAGTTCTCTTGAGTTAGATGCATACTTTCCCACTGTTTTTGTTAATAAATTATATAAAAAAGCCCAACCCAGTTGAGGATTTCCAGTTTAGTGCAACTATTCCACTTCTGGAATTCTCTTTGTACCTTGTGCAGGGGTAGATCAGGTGCCCTATATCACTATTCTGGAGTTTTCCAACTAGCTGACTTTCATTTTCTCATGCACAATAAATTTGGGATTTCCAGGATGCACTCTGTAACTTTTATAAGATATATATTGTGAGGGAGTGACCCAGACCATAGAATCATAGAATGGTTTAGATTGGAGGGGACCTCAAAGGTCATCCAGTTCCAACCCCTAGCTGTAGGCAGAAACATCTTCCACTAGAACAGAGATAGCCATTAGTGCACTTCATATGCTACCACATATCACAAACCCTCATCCAGCCAGGCTGATCATCAGTCAAAGAAATGCTGAGCAAAGTCTTTTCATGATAACCATATTTATTTATGGGATTTTGGTTTGGAAGATTTGGTCATCTGGGGAGGAAGATCAAAATCAAGATGTATAATTGTGCTAGTTTGAGCCTAGCTAGCATGTTTTGGTGAGAAGAACTAGATGATAGGCTGGAAAATGAAAACAATGGTGAGGTCTACTTCCCTCACAGTCTTGCTGAGATGTGTACAAAAGAAAGGCAAAACAAAGATTAGGGCACTTTTTGGTCTGCACTTCGTGCTGGGCTGTTCTCTTCTGCTTTGCCTGCTGGGGAGAAGCTCTTGGCTGCTGGCTGCACTCCATCTTGCTTTCTAACCTCACCCTCCCTTTGCTTTTGTGGCTGATTCACCTTTGCTTAATCCCTCTGGCTGAACCTCCATTCTTCCTTAGGACTGGGGTAAGGTTGAGAGGGGTAGGGGGAAGGTGAGGGGTGGTTGAGAGCCCCTCCTGGGGACTCAGGTTTCTGGGAGGGGAGTTGTGTGTCTGTATTACCTTTTTTACCTTGTATATTTCTGTCTATAACTGTATATACTGTAAATATCTGCTTGTACATTGTGCCAGCTGTAAATATAAGCTTCATTCAAATTTCCAGAGCCGACTGAGTCTAGTCTGGGTGATTTCTAAAAGTGTGGGGGGGCGGGGGACACCCAAACCATCACAATAATTAAGTTCATCACTATTTCTCCTCATAGCAGTTAGAGTCTGCTCTGAGGTTATTGTAGTTACAGGCCAAAGACAAATCTCAATCTTAATTGTGCTCTGGAGAATCCAGCCGAGTGTGCAGGGGCAGATCTTTAGGAATCTTACCACAGAAAGAATGAGATGTGAACTCACAACAGAGATGCTGCTTGTACCACTCTAGAATAAGCAAAGATTGCACAGACACAGAAAGAAGGTTTCAGAGGTTACTGAAGAGGTTGAAAAAAAAAAAAACAACTTTTTTTTTTTTTTTGGATGAAAAAACTGAAGAGTTGTGTCCAACATAATTTTTCAGGGGAGGCAAAAAAACACTGGCAGTAAGTTACTTTTTCATCCTTCTTCAGTCACCTGGTAGTCCTAACCCCCACTCAGACTCTTCCAGTTTAACATCACCTGCCAAATCAAGCAAACATGTATCTCACATTTGAGGTGTTTCATCATTATGTTGGTTGGTTTTTTTTTTGTTTTGTTTAGTCCCAGGAGTTTCTGCTTATTATTAAAACTCACACTAATAGGGTCCTTGAGTGTCACCTAGACCTTTGCCAGCTCTGGAAAACCTCCTCCTACTGCATTGCCAACTCTCCTTTCAAGAAAGTCAACAGATAATTATGCAATCTGTTCATGCAGTGTGAAGAATTTGACGTTCTGGGAGCCTACCAGTGTGACAGCAAATAATCTCTGCTTTGTGGGGATGTGAACACCTTAAGTGAATTCAAATCCTGTGCTCTTCAAATGCCACCATATGAGGCACCAGTGGCACCATGTAAATATATTTAGGGTTTTTTTAATTACAGAGGTGACTTTGAGGTTAGATTATTATTTTTGACAGCTCTTTCCTTTCAGATATTACACGTGGTAAAGCCCAGCATTCATCTGCATAGCATGCTGCTTTTCAAACCAGAGCATCTGCCTACTGCAGTATCATATGTTCCCAAGAAAACTGCTGCTTGCAAAGCCTACATCTTCCCTCCACCCTATCAGCTCCCCTCATTGAAGTCAAATTCCCTTAAAGTGTATAACGCTGTTTATTTTTCCCCTAAGGCTGTTGCTCAGTCTGGTACAATTCATGAGTTGTCAGTTGAATAGCTGTGTTTTCATTTTATATATAACTGGTAAGGAGACATCTACATGATTCTCTACATTCTACAAATTCCAGATGAACACAGAGGCAATGTCTTGGGTTAATCAAAGAGGCGTTGTGAGAAGCCTCAGCGTCTGATTGATAGCTGCAAGTGGACAGACAGCCACAAACACATTAAAGCAGAGTGCAGTTGCTTTGTCAGTTGGCTCTAGAGGAAGAAAAAAACAAACCCAAACCTTCATAGATGTCTAGAATTCCAGCTTTTAGAGTATCTTTTCAATCAGCCATGTGAAGAAATCATTTATTGTGCTTGTAGAGTTGTTGACCTATGCTTGCATATATGGCTTTTATCATGTGTGCTCTCACTTCTTCCTAAAGCGTGGCAAGGAGAAATGCATTTTAACCCACAAGCAATAACGTGGAAAGAGTGCTAAAATGTCAGAGGACATACAAAAGAAAAGGGCCTGTGGTGTAAGAGAATCTTAACCTCATGTAAAACTAATTTTCTAGTCACAATGTCCTGATGACTCATCATTCTCCCATAATTAATTTACAGTAATAAAATCAAGATAAGACTGTTATGAGGAAAAGAAGTCTATTTCCTTTTTGAAAGAAGAACAGCTACAGGGAACCTTATGAGCGTAAGCAAGATGTGTCCTACCCTCAGGAAGAAATGATTACTTGAAGGTATAAAATGGGGGTAAATGCAGAAGAGCAGGCATTGTATTTTAGACTACAAAACCTTGTAGTTAATTGTAGAACACCAAAAATACAGCAACACAAATAACATGCAGGAAATACAGTTGGAAAATAAAAATGAGAGTAATCTTGAGCCAGTCTCACAAGACAACTGCCAGAAATTTGTCAACACCTTCTTATTAGAGTTGCAGCAACAGCACTCCGAAGGCACAAGCCCCTCTAAATTTGTGAGCTCATTGAAGTCACCAATAAACTCCACAGTGATGAGGGAGCATGAGGCTGGACTGCTGGGCAGCTCATTCACCAAGCATTTTCAGACTGCTCAAGGCAGAAGGTCTAAACAAGCTGATGAAAACAAATGCTGGACAAAAGATTGTTCTGTTGAGGCATTCTAACATCTAAATGTGGTTCCTTTTGCCAGGAGACCAGAGAGAGGTAAAAAAAGTTGAAATGAGAGCTAGGGATGAGGAGGTGAAGAGGTGGTTTGGTTAAACCCAGGCTTGCTTTCTTATGACCATCATAAGAAGGACACAGAGCTGTTGGAGAGAGTCCAGAGGAGGCCACAGAGATGATCCAAGGCCTGCAGCACTTCTGCTATAAGGATAGGCTAAGGGAGCTGGGGGTGTTCAGCATGGAGTAGAGAAGGCTCCAGGGGGACTTTAGAGCTGCCTTCCAGTACCTGAAGAGCTCCCCCAGGAAGGCTGCAGGAGGGACTTTTCCTGAGGATGTCTAGAGACAGGACAAGGGGGAATGGTTTGAAGCTGAGACTGAGTGGGGTCAGACTGGAGCTAAGGAAGAAATTCTTCCTTAGTAGGGAGGGTGGTGAGACTCTGGAATAGGATGCCCAAGGAGATTGTGGCTGCTTTGTGTCTGGGGGTGTTAAAGGCCAGGTTGGATGAGGCCTTGAGCAGGTGAGCCTAGTCAAAAGGTGTCCTTGCCCATGGTTAGGAGGTTGGAGAAGATGAGCTCTAAGATCCCTTGTAGCCTGAGTCATTCTAGGATTCTATGATGTAAATGTACTGTTTAGGGAAGATACAGGAGAAAATACCAGAAACTAAATGCTTTCCTATTCTTAAGGAAGATCTAAGGTCTACTGAAAGCTGATTTTATCCTCAGGAATCAATTTGAGTGTAAAAAAAACCACTGAAGTGACTGGAAAAAACAGCTGATGAAAAATGCCTTTAAATTTCATTATAATCTGGCTAATATTTCTTTGTCAAAATATTGATGTTTTGCAAAATTTTTATATCTAGAGCAAAATTATGTATAGCTGAAATATTATTTTATGACTTCTCTAATCAATGGAGATAAATGAGCAATTTTAAGGTTCAACTCATATCATCTTAAAAGCAAGGACTAAACCAGCTCAGCTAAAGCCTAGACAAACTTGTTTCTTCCCATTAGCTGTAAAGATTTTGATAGTGGCCACTTTAGATGTAAATGTCTGCATGATGGATGTCTAAAAGTAGAGAAGGCATCATGTCATCCGTCAGGAAAGGTCACAGAGATTCCCTTCCCTCTTTGTCAGAACATGTCCCTTGGCAAAAATGGTGAAGCCCTGTGTGAAAGCCTTACTTTCTGACTTGTTCCATGCACTCAGGGTAAAGTAAGAGGAATATTTCCAACAAATTGACATTTTAAACAGAACATCTTTATGCACAGTGCCACTGTTACTAATGCTTCTTAAATCTTCCACTGTCACTATATTTAAGCCTATGAAGCTCATCTTAGTCTGAATTAGAGAAATAATTTTAATCCTCTGGTGTGGGTCGCCCAACAGGGGACCTCACTTTCCTCTGGTCTTTCTGGGCAAGGCTTTCTTCAGAATTTCCTCTGTGTATGAACACTATTCTGCTTCTCTAAGAAGTGATGTCAAACCACTGAACGAGTGTGTAGAAAAATCCTTTGACTGCTTCAGATCCTGGTGTGTTTCTGAACGCATCTGGATCTCTCTACTTAGCTACCTTTCCAAAGCTTGAACTTTTCATTTGCTTCAGTGAGAAATCTGAACATGTCTTTAGAAAAGGAGATGGCAAATAGAAGAGGTATTTTATATTCACCAGCCCACAGTAAAGATGTGAAAGATTTTCATATCCATTGGGGTAAGAGGGAAGAGAAAATGATTTCAGTTGTGCTTCCTAAAGAAATAAGGCTTGTGTGACCATGGAGACTATCTATCCAGCTGGCTATGGTTGCCATCCCTAGAGCTTGTTCAGTCATGACTGAGTCTGACAGAGGTATAGGCTCAAGGGTTAGAAGTTCCCACTCATTTCATATGAATCACAGAATCACAAAATGCTGGGGGTTGGAAGGAACCCCCAGAGGTCATTTAGTCCAACATCCCTGACGCAGCAGGGTCACCTAGGGCAAGTCACACAGGACCGCATGCAGGTGAGTTTGAACATCTCCAGTGAAGGACACATACAATAACGTCCCTAATTAGCATTCCCTTGAAGGAAGAGCCATTGCAATCCAGTGCTCCTCTTGTTTCAGGAGGAAGCAGCCAGCTGGCTGGTCAGCACATGTGTATGTTTGGACAGCCAGCACATGTGCAGCTGCAAACCTGTCACAGCATATGTTGCCACTCACCCAGCCAAGTATGTGGAAGACGCAGGAGGAGTGAAGGTAGCAAGAAGTATGTAGGAAAGATCTGTGAGCATTGCAGAGAGGGTTAAGGAAACCTGAAAAGCAGAGTTTCGTCATTTTTGTTGCTGATGAAACGTGGTTTTAAGCATTTGTGTTTCCAGCCCTGAAGCTTTCCCTCCTTTCAGGAATGCCACAGGTGCTAACCACTCTGAGTGTTTTTTCACATCCTTTGCCTTGCTGTTCTTAATGAAACCTATGTCTGCTAAGGTTTGGGAGTGGGAATTTGAAAGCTTAGTTGTGACAAAAAGGAGAAAGGACACATTTGCATTATGAAAACATAGAGAAGCATATGCAGAATCCAGCTGACACTACATTTCCTCATGGAGGGCAGTGTACTTGAATAGTCCAAATGCTTAAAATGCATGAAATGAATGCATAATATCTTTGAAAAGAGATTATATTTTATCACCAGGCACATGATGAAGGTTGCTTCAGAGAGGGTTGCTTAAAAAAAAAGAATAGATTTGAAGACCAATGCCTTTCATCTTTTTTAATAAGCTGGTTTAGACAAAACTGATATTCATAGGGTGAAGGGGAAGACTTTCTGCATTGGTAAGAAATGAGCCACAATCCTGGATATTAAATAGAAAAGCAAGCTTGTCAGGCTGTCATAGAAGAAACACCAGACTGTGCATGCAGCCAGTTAGCCTTCGTGTAAGCTGCTTAACTACCTTCTCTGCAGTGCTGTACATTTGAGATTAATGGTAGGCACAGGGAACTTAAAGGGAAGCTTTACCAGTGAACTGAAATGCTGAATGAATTATCCCATAAACAAAACAATGCTCTCTGAAGCTTCAAATTCCTGGAAGGCCTAGACTAATGCCAGGGAGAAAAAAGAATCAAAACAAGCAGCCAAGAAAATAATTGCATTCTTTCATAAGTAATTTCTCAATCAACAGAACATTTAACTTTTATGTGTGTTAAGTTACAGTTTTTCAATGGTGTAAACCAGTAAGAGACTTAAAAGAAAAACCCTTTCCTTCAGGAAAAGAAATTTTCTTTTCCTGCAAGACCAAAAGTCTGGGTCTGAATATGTCAGCAACCCAGGTGAAATAATTCAGAGCTACACCTTGCCAAAAATTTAGCTTGGCTAACAACCTGTGGACTTTTATGTGAGAGAGTGCAAAATCCTACTGCTTAAACTTCTATCTTTCTCTGTAATCACCTGCAAAGCTTAAGCCATATATATGAAGATGCTTGGGAAACTAACTCCCATTTACTTTATATGTGTCAGATAACAAAGGATCTTTTTTAGAGCTGACCTAAAACTTATGCCAGTGGAATTTTTGAGATCTTGCTTGCCTGTGTGAGGAATTATCCTCTTCTAGGCAATACCAAATATCTGGGTTCATTTCTTCTTCATACCTTTTGTGCCTTCACTGATCTTACCTCCAATCATTGTGCATTCCCTACACCAGAGCTGCACACTAAAAGGAGGAGAAAACCTCCTTTATTTCTTAATTTGTTAGCATTTAGCATATTCAGCTAGGGAATTAAATCCTTCCCTTGGGTACGTTTTAACAGAAAAATCCCATTCTTTAGGCCACTCTGATACTTGGCTTTATGATCCCAATGGATGCCTTTCCCTTTTTTATGACTAAAATGCAATATTTAAGAATTCCCTGAAGTAGGATGTTTAGGCTGTTCAGTGAAAAAGTGAGGCAATGTTTTTCCAGTTAGCAGAAAGCACTGATCTGCTGCCATCATGGCTGTTACAATCCTTGAAAGGAGACGACGAGCACTGTTGGAGTGGAAAGGACAGACCAGGCATGACAAAATTACTCAGGAGAGAAAGCGCTGAGCTAGCACTGACACTCTCAGCACGCTGGAGAGAGTAGGCGGAGGTTGCAAGCCTGAGTAGATCCTACATACACAAGCATCAAAAAGTACACAGTGATGTTATCTCACAGGTGGGACATCAAATATATTCCGTTTCTCCCTTCTACTGCTGCTCTAAAGCATGCAGTAACGTGTGTTAAGGGTTGGCGTTGCAGTGGTTAGTCACCAGCTCCTCAGTCTATCTTTAAAACAGAATTCCTGTGATACAATATTTAATGCAGCAATCAATATAATTTCAAGTTAATCAGTCAGTGTAGGGATTTGTGCTGACGCAGCTCTACCAGTTCTGGTTCCAGAGCACCCTTGTCAGCAGCAGGGTGGCTTTTCAACCCTTGGTGTAGCAATGTCTCAGGCACATGGAGCTTCGTGGTAGGAGTATCTGCCTCTGGGTTTGCCCTCCAACACCTACACAGCTTTTCTGGGGAGCCAGATCCCTAATCAGAAGGCTGGTTGGGATTCTGCTGATCCTTCACATGAAGTGACATTTAAAGATCCATGCTTTGTGCAGAAAGCACAGGCTTTTCAATAGATAAAAATTCAAATCAATGGTCTTCTTAATGCAGTCCTCTCAGGTTCCCTCAAGTAACTATTGAAAGAAATGGCAAAGCATCACAGTATAGATAAAAATAAGAAACAGATTATGTACTAAGTGCACTATGGCTTTAGGCATTGAAAATAGACCAGCACAATATTCTCAAGGCATGCAGCACATGTCCACCAAGTACACATTTCACAGAGGGTTTACAGCATCTAATGCCTCTTTTTACCTTTGTTGTCCCCAAAGTGTACAAATGCACAGCTGCAATGTTCTCAGGTATGAGGGAAACCCTCTGGCTCTACCTGCCAAGGTATAAGTCAGTAGCTGTTTTAAATTGGCTATTACTAGTTTATTAAATCTAGCTGGTCATGTGCTTCATCACTCTGGGACCTCAGAATAAATGTCAGGAATAATTAGCCGACATTTGGTGAAAATCCCCAAAGAAAGAAATGTTATTCTGTAAGTCTCTCAGCAGGAATTTTAGAAATAGTTCATTGTATTGCCCTTTTATTGCACACAGCTGAGGAGCTGACACTATTTTGCCTTGAGCTGAGGTCCCTGGGTTTCATCTCTCCTCGGGAGGGGAGGGGAGGAGAGGGAAGGGAGTAAATACTGAAGGAAATTCAAAGTACAGGATGTAGAATCCAAAGTATTCTTCCTCTCAGCATGAAAAGCCTACAAAATGTCTGCCCAAGCATTATTCTCCTTAGGCTGTGCTCAGTTGTATATTGCATGGGAAAAGAAACGATAAACAAAGGTTGATAAGAGAGGGACAGGGACAACCTGAAAGCACTCTTCTTTTCCACAATGTAGTTATAAATATGTTTAAGTAACTAACCTGGCAAGGAAGGCGGTTATGTGTGTGGTGCTGGAGATCATGCTAAGTAAGCAAAGCCATACTTGAAATTCTCTGATAAATTTAGGTGTGACAGACTTAGCGTGCTTCCCCTCATGCAATTTTTTCATCAAGAGCAGTCTCAGGTTGCTCTGGTATTTCTCTCAGAATGCCATCTGACAGCTGTAGGTGCTATGGCTTGTGCTTATAAAGCAAAAGACCGTGGTAGAAAACTTAATAAAATGACAGCAGAGAAATGAAGCAAGTTGAAAGGCTCTAACTGGCTCATCCTTTCTATCAGACAGTGGTAAATTAGAAGGGAGGAATATCCCACCAATATAAAGAGGTTATGAAGTGTTCCTGAAGATGTTCTACGTGAGGAATGTAACATCTGTGATGAAAGGGGACATTTTTAAGATTCATATTCATGTGTAGAAGGACAAAACTCAGTCAGATGTCGCAGTCGTTTTCTTGTTGGTTTGGATCCTGGAGGACTAGCACCCCATCAGATGCATCCTTTCCTTGATCCCAGGTCTCAGCTCCACTATACATGTTTCATAGTATATGCCCATTTTGTCCAGCAGGAAAATGTTGATGGTTTTTCCACTTTCCTGATTTTTCTGTGAGATCTATATTTCCATTTAGTCTGTCAGAGGTGTTCTGGGTTTTTTTTCTCACATACATGCAGATCAGCTCTCTGCAGTGAGTGAGCATGATAGCCATACATCCAAACTGCTCTACATGCCCTGGAAATTTTCAGTGAAGCTGATAATTCTTTTTGCTTTGTGCATTAAGCCTACCTTTACATGCACAGATTAATTATACAACATATTCCTTTACGTTCAATGTGTTCTGGATGCAGCTGACCTTCTGTGAACGCTATACAGAAAGTGGTTTGTGTGTGTGAAGTAACTGCAGTGCCTCTCAGCGTGGAGCTGAAGGTATATTGAAGGCACAGGATGCCATTGTGTTGCCACATTAATCAGAAACACCTTTTCACTTACTTTAGAAAGGCAATTCTGTTTCAGAGGTCCGTGGACTCCTCCTTTTAGAGTATAACATGAGGCTTGTGTGAAGAGACAGTTAGGATGAGACAGATCATAAACTTTGGAGACATCTCCAGCGTATCCCTCTGAGAGGCATTGTAATAATTTTGAACTTCCTTAGCAGCCAGTGACAACATGGAGCAAATCTTTGTTAAAGAGAAGTTCCAATTTGCGTTCGAGCTGAGGAGGAAGATCAGGGATGTGCATCCCCTGACAGTGGAGTGGCAATGCCAAGGTCCCTGCAGAAAACAAAGAATGGAGTTTATGTCATGAGGCAGTGACAGCCATAATTCTATTTAAAATGCAGCCTCATGGAGCTCTCCCCTTACTCAAGCTTCTTTAAGTGTCACTTCTTTCTTGGTTGAGTAACTGCAGTCATCAGTGTCACAATATGGTGGCAGGCTGGGGATGCCAAAAAACCCTGAAGGAGTTAAATTCTTTTGAACTAAGTTAGTTCCCTTAGGCTCTGTTGAGGCTTAATCTTTCATTTTAATTCTTTCTTTATTCATGTCTATCATTTCCCCCCAGCTCCCCTCCATGTGGGCATCAAAGGTATTACCTCTCACTAGTCCAGGAAACTGACAAAGTTTACTCACTGGTGGAATAAAAATTGTCCTTAAACTCACCTCTTGGGAGTCCCTGATCCTTCAAAGCAGCATAGGCAGTTAGGTGACAGCTGTCATCTACTGGTTTTTGCACTGGAGAAAGACTGATATTGCATGCAAACACTTGAACGTGAAAGCTTATCAGGTACTTAGCTTGGCAGCCTTTTTTTGCTCTGCCAGAGCTGACGCATACTGCTCATGTCTAACAACTGTATTATGTGACCTCATTGCTGTCTACAACTACCTGAAGGGAGGAAGTAGCCAGGTGGGGGTCAGTATCTTCTCCCAGGCAAGCAGCAGCAAAACAAGGGGACACAGTCTGAAGTTGTGCTGGGAGAGGCATAAGCTTGACATTAGGAGGAAGTTCTTCCCAGACAGAGTGATTGGCATTGGAATAGGCTGCCCAGGGAGGTGGTGGAGTCACCGTCCCTGGGGGTGTTCAAGAAAAGACTGGATGTGGCACTTAGTGCCATGGTCTAGTTGATTGGATAGGGCTGGGTGCTAGGTTGGACTGGATGAGCTTGAAGATCTCTTCCAACCTGGTTGACTCTATGATTCTATGGTTACTGTTATTGAGCAAAACAGCTACAGAAATGATTGTTCATTTATTTCCCATTACCTTTTTGAAACCAGGTAGTGCTAAATTACAATCTCTGTAGCTTTGACCTTAGTGCAGAATGTAGCCTGGTTCTAAACTTAGAATTTCATTTTTTTATTTAAGTTTTATCATCCAAAGATGAAAACTGATAGAAAGTACAATGCTGCTCACTGGCAAAGTGAAGAGTCACCTTATGCTGATCAGTTTAATTAAACTTTCGAGGATAGGACTAAATATGTCACACAAAGCAGTTGAGTTTACAGCCTTTTACTACAGAGACCAGGAGACTAAAGGAAGGTCACAAAAACATTTTGTCTAAGTGTTTTCTGGAGACACAAACAGAACCCCATTATGGATTACCCCAATTTGCAGTCACCATCAGAACCAGTTCAGTTTGTCACCCAGAGCCTTAAGTCAGTTCAGCTGACAGTTTTCTTTATAGTGGGTCCAGAATGGATTATCATTCTTTAACCTCCTCAGTGCATGCCTGCAGGCACCAGCAGACACTGTGGGACCAGTGAGATGTGGTCTCTTAAATTACCTGAATCTGCTGAACCCTCTGGCTTCTCTCTGCTGGCATCCAGTCTGACACTGCTGTATTTGTATCACATTTACCCTCTAGGTACCAGCCCAATACTAATTAATAATGCCTATTTCCTGGCTGCAGGAATTAAGAAAGCCTGGTTTCCTGTGACTTTGTGTCTTATGGATGGATGCCTTGGTGCTAAAAGCAGAGTAAGTTATGAGCAAGCAGCGCTGCACTGGCAGTGGCAACTCCAAAAGAGATCTCAGAAGAGTGGATTCTCTAGTGGGCAAAAGCTCACTCTGCAGCATGGAGACCACTAAAAAATCCTTCCTTTGCTTGGCCTGCTGTTCCATGAAGTCTGGATGAATGAGAGCTCTGTCGTAGGAAATTGGCCAATAGGTATGAAGGTGTTAATGAGCAACAGGAAAATGGATAAAGTGACACACACATATGCATGCACAGAGCAGAAGGCTGGAAGCTTCACTTCAAAAAGAAAACACAGTTTTAAAAAGTGATAGGAATGAAGATTTTGTCTGTGGGTGAGGGAGTTTCATATTGACTCTTCCTGCCCCTCCATCTATCGCCCCCTCATCATCTCTTGCAACTACCTTGGATTTCTAAAGGTCAGGCTAAATCTCAACATATGCTTTTAATTTGAGGTCTCAAATCAGCATTTCCTAAACTAGAGAATCTGGAAGCAAGCCTGGAAGTACAGATAGTAGTGGAGTCGTGAATGGAAAAGTTTGGCAACTATGGTATAAAGCTTACTCATTGCACCCAACCAGATTTTCAGCAAGATGTTACAAATACTCAGTTTACAACTGAGTCAAGCAGCTCCTTGCATAGAAGGATTTCAGAAAAAGGCAAATTGTAGAGCTGTGATGCCTGCTGTACTCTTTGTGTTACATCAATTGTATTAAAATTCAGGGTTTTTTCTTGTGCAGCAGAACTTGTAACTTAATCTCTGTGGAAATTGTGCCATAAAAAGAAACAGACCACTGCTCCTCTCCCCCTCTTCCTTTGTGAGTACTTCCTTTCCTACAAAACGGCTTCTTCTGCAAAGACAAACATGAGGACAAGTGGAGGGTCTTGCATCAGGAAAGAACAACCCCACGGACCAGCACAGGCTGGGCACTAAACTGTTGGAGAGTAGCACTAGGGAAAAGGACCTGGGAGTGCTGGTGGACAACAGCATGGCCATGAGCCAGCAGTGTGCCCTTGTGCCCAAGGTGGCCAGGGGCTTTCTCGGGGGGGGGTGGGGGATTAGAAACAATGTGACTAGTAGGTTGAGAGAGGTTCTCTTGCCCCTCTACTCTGCCCTGTAGTGGGGCCATATGTGGAATGTTGTGTCCAGTTCTGCGCCCCTCAGGTCAAGAGGGACCTCAGGCAGCTGCTTGAGAAAGGCCAGCACAGAGCCACAAAGCTGCTGTAGGCAGTGGAACATCTCCTGTGAGGCCAGGCTGGGGCTGGGAGCAGGGAACAGAGGAGCCTGTAGGCTGCCATCATTGCTGTGTCGGGAGGACACAGCCAGGCTCTGCTCAGGGGTGACCAGTGACAGAATAAGGGGCACTAGGGGCAAGCTGGAGCAGAGGAGGTGCCACGGAAACAGAAAGGAAAGTACTTTCCCTGTGAGGGTGCTGGAGCCCTGGAGCAGGCTGCCCAGAGAGGTTGTGGAGTCTCCTTCTCTGGAGACTTTCAATGTCCACCAGGATGCATTCCTGTATGACCTGCCCTGGGTGCTCCTGCTCTGACAGGGAGGTTGGACTGGATGATCTCCAGAGGTCACTTCCAACCCCTGCCATTCCATGATTCTGTGATTCAGCTAAAGAATGGAGCTCTGCTGCTGATGAAATTCTCTCGTAACTATTGGCTGAAGTCCTGCTCTCACAGGCAATGGTGATTGTGTGGGAGACTGGGGCTTCCCCTCTGGTCAGAGGCTGCAGAGGGGAAGTCTCTTTAGCAGGAGCATGCTTGGCATTAGCATCGCTGCAGTCACATTGTGCATGGGTGTAAGAAATTCCTCATCACCATACTTAAGTGTAATGGATAGAATTAGTCCTCTGCTTGTAACTCAGTTCTCTCATCGGTGGTTGTATGATTTTCTGTGGGCATCAAAGTGGAAGAACTTGGAAGGTATTTGTGTGAGAAGAAGGAAAGGGCAGTTAAAGAGAATGACCCATAGCCTAATCCAGGGAATTGCCTGTCTAAATTTTGTCAAACTTTGTTTGCTTTGCTTCTTTTTATTCCTTTTTTTCTCTCATAGTGTTTACTCCTATTTGCCTCCTTTGGGAGTTGTCCTCATAGAAAAGAGGGAAAAAAAGGGGGGGAAAAAAGGCTTTTATGTTTCAGCAGACTCGGAGTAAGTGACTGATAACTAGGAGTAAGTGACTGATACACTCAAGTGATTTTGAGGCCTTTATCGTAACTCCTTCTGCTGTTGTGACATTTAAGCCTCGAATGCTTCCGTTTCCGATCACGCATCCAACTCGCAGCATTTTTGTATTGCTGCTGTGCACACACATCCTGTGGATAATTATTATAATTGCCCAACATTTGCAAATGTTCTTTGGAGACTTGAACCCAGGTCTCTCGTTCCTGCTGTATTACAGGAGAAGCAGAAGGAGCAGCTCCTCTAGTTCACAATAGCATTGGCAAGGAGTAGTTAACCTGGACCCTCATTTATGTGTAGAAAATCTGCACATCCTGCCCAATTAAGATTTCGTTTTCCCACAGAGCAGGTTCTAAATTTTTAAATAGTTTCATTGGAATTCTAAAAACAGCAAGAGAGAAGATTAATCGTGTTAATAATTAGAAAGCTGAATGCTAACATTTTTCCCCCATAGGAGCTGCCTCAGTGTTATTACTCTCACAGCTAACAGCAGTAATAGTCTGTGTGTAAAGGACCTGATACACATGTAAATTGACCAACAGTTTGTTAGAAATAATTGAAAAATCAACCCTAAGTTTGAAATGAAGGGTCTAATTGTGTCTGCCTCTTGATTTGCACTACAAAAAAGGAGGGATGCATTTGGTACTGTGACTAACATGGTCAACTCCTCTCATTGCTTTCCTTGAGGTATAAGGAAGTATTGCTTCTAACTAAGCCACATCTTACAAGCCAATGCAGGGAACTGTGTGTGACACAGGAGTGAAATGATGTTCAAGCACTCCTTTGGCACTTTCTGCTTTGTGGATGTCTGTTGATCACTGCTCGGTGCAGGCAGAGCAACCCAGAGCATAAGGTAAAAGCTCTTTTCAGTGTTTTCCTCAGGCAAGGTGGTTCCCAAATTGGCTTCAGTCATAAGTATCATTCCTTCTCTTCCCCATGCTCTTTGGTGTAAGAACTTTCAGATGCCTCCTGCAAGGCAATTGCTGTTTAAAAATCTTTTAAAGTATGATTTTTAGGTACGTAATAAGAGGTATTCTCTAATTTATTCCAACCTTGGCAGGGTAGCAGGACAGCAGCATACAGGTTGGCTGCAAGACTAGTTGTTGCATGGTGACTTCATCAACATTTTATTCAGAACTGAAACTTGAACTGTGGTCTTCATCTTTACTCATTAATATACTGATCACTATCAAGAACTTATGCTGCTTCTTCTTTAATTAACTAGACAAAGGGAGAACACTGCCAACACAAATGGCTGGCAGAGATAATAACCAGTCCACCTTGGCTGCCAATGTATACAATGAGTGTAGAGAACACTTCTGAAGTAAAGACAGAAAAAAATACTGCACTCTAATGCAGAAGGGAGGTTATAACCATTGCACACTAATAATATCTTGATTATTTCTCTTAATTTCTGTGCTTTACTTAAAAACTTCAATAACTGTATTTAAATATACATTACCAAACGTGTGTATTTGTAAGTGTACATCCATTTTCTGCTTTCCCATGCTTATTAAAAAGCTTATTCAAAATTAGCTCAGGGGGGAAGAAAAAATCCTGACTGTAAAGTGCTTCTGAAAAATACAAACTGTCTGCCAAATGTCACCCTCATTCAAAAGCCATTGTTGTTCACTGCTCAGCTCCAATAGCATACGTTAGGAGAAAAAGATTGATTTGCCCCCTGAAAGTACAACTATATAGAATGGCCTAGGTTGAAAGGCATCTCAGAGGTCATCAACACCAACCTCCCTACCATGGTCAGCGATTTCTCTCAACTAGACTCAGCTGCTCAAGGCCTCTTCCAACCTGGCTTCAATACCCCCATGGAGGACGTGGGCACAGCCTCCCTGAGCAGTCTATTCCAGAGTCTCAACACCCTCCCACTGAACAACTTCTTCCTCAACTCCAGTCTAACCCTGCTCTCCCTCAGTTGCAAACTATTCCCTCTTCATCAGGGTGTCTAGGACAGGACAAAAGTCCTATTAAAGTCCTATTTACCTACGCTCTATGGATCTCTTCCAGAATAGAGAGAGATAAGGAGTCCTAAATTAACTTTCAGAGGAACTTGCACAATGCAGTCCAGAAGTTTCCTGTTTATTCCAGCTTTCCCCATAGGCTAGATCTGGCTTCTGCAGTTACAACTGAGCACAAGCCAGGCCTTACAATTCTTTTTTTTTTTTTTTTTGGTAACACAGCAGTTCTTTAAGCTATTTTCTTTTTTTTTCCAGTAAAAGCATCACAATAATTGAATTTATGGCATAATTTATTTATTTTATTTCAATGTAAAACTATCTCTTACCCAGGAGTGCTGAAGACCAAGTTGGTTGAGACCTTAAGCAGCCAAGTCTAGTTGAGAGGTGCCCCTGCCCATGGCAGAGAGGTTGGAGTAGATGAGCTCTAAGGTCCCCTCCAATCTAAGCCATTCTATGATTCTATTATTCTGTGACAGAAAAATCATAGTGAAAAGTTTCCATAGCAAATAAGATTTCAGTCTTTTGAATATCAAGAAGTTTTGATTGAATTCTGTTTCTGTGTGACTGTTACTTAATAAAAAGTTGTCTAGGATGTTTTATAAAGAGTAATTATATCATTTTATGAATATAGCTTAGCTACAAGGTGTTCCAGCAGTCCAAGACATGCTGTTGAGATGGGCAGAGCTGAGGAGAGTTAGGTGGCTAATCAGTCACAGTGGCCATGACAGGACATTCACAAACCTTACATCTGTATTTCTTAAGCTTATACAGAAGCTTTGAATATCCAGCAGTTACCATACTACATCTTTCACATGTAACCAAAACTGATAATTATGAATTACCATCATCAAATATAATTGAACGTGATCATCTCTGTCAAAGCGCTGCGAGGTAATGTCTCATATTAGCAGTTAATCACATCCTTCAGATGGGTCCATGATGCATTTTTATGAACCCTTTAATGTGCATTGGCAAAGAATGCAAATTGTGGAAGGGGAAGGAACTGAAGCAAAACCATTTTTTGATGTTAATTTTGAAAGAGGAAGCTGGAAAGCTGAAAGTGGTCAGGGCATTTAAATGGGTATTAAACATTCACCAGAGCACAGAGCTTTCTCTGGGTTGGATGCTGTACTTTACAAAGAGGAGTGCTTCAAAAGCTGTCAGCATAGACAGGTGGGAAATTCAGAACTCGTGTGGAAATAGCTTCAGGGTAACAATTCCTGAGACATCTCTAGAAAAGAACATGAAGTTCTCTCTCACACAGAAATTTGTAACCTCAGTAGGTGATTATTATATTCTGTGTCTTTTTATGGTCTTTGTAACCAAGGTCCGAAGATTGAAAGGGGAACAAGACAATTTACTTCAGTACTGTAGAAGAGGTAATTTCACATCTGACTTCATTCTTTGTCTTTCATCAGGAAATCCCAGTTTGTGTGTGTGTATACATGCCCAAACTCTTTATAATACCATAACTGGAAAAAAGACAACTAGGGACCGCTGCTTGCCCTTGTAGGTATCAATGATACTGTCAATGGAGACTTTGGGGTCAAGGGTCAATACTTGGCCCTTGAGATTAAAATGAAAAACAGAGAGAAAACACTGGCATCCTCAACCTTACTGGTCAAAGGGAAGTAGCCAGAAAGGAGCCATGGATCATCATCTAGCTGTGTGGCTGGTGTTGCCAGAAGGGATTCGTTTGCTATGGCCATGAGCATTTCCATTATAGTAATGGAAATTCTGACTAGATATAAAAGAAATAAAAGAGGAATAAGAGTTCTTAAGTACCAAACCAGGTTTCCCAGAGAGACTGTGGGGTCTGCAGCTTTGAAAATATTCAGAAATAGACTGGGAAAAGGACTGAGCAACTAAATTTTACTTCAAGACTACAGCTGCTTTTAGCAGAGTGCTGCACTGGTTGACCTCCAAAGGTCCCTTCCAGCAACTGCTATTCTATATTCAACCTATAGTAGCACCTTCCTGGAAGTGAAGGATATTTTCTAAGCTTCTCCAGTCTAGGAATGAAACTCATGGCCACAAATAATTATTTCTCCAATTAGAAGAGTTTTCTGCATCTGAGTCTTCCTCAGACTTGCTGAGAATCAGATAGTGCTCTATATGTGAGAGAACCCTCTTGTGCATGAAGGCTTCCAATAATGCAAATGTTTGCGATCCCGATACAGAGAACCCAAATGCAAGCAGCTGATCTATGAGATTCAAGCTTCTGTTCCCTGTTTTGATCACACATGGTTTATGAAAAGTAAACAGTGGGTCCAAATGCAGCATAGCTGTCAGTGGTCCTTGTGAGTCAGTAAATATCTTGAGTTTCAAACTGTTTAAAAGTCTTTCAAAGCTACTCAGCATGCAAGTGCTTTTATAGTTATGTGAGCCTTTAAAATGCACATTTCCTGAAAGGCAAGCAAGTGGGAATAATTACTAGTAATTTTTTTTTCTCCTCAGCTTCGACAGTTAAATTGTACTCAACAGTTATTTCTCCCTAGTGCATGATACAGCAGAAACCCTTCCAGAGCAAATGCATTGCAATCATGGAGTTGGCCTCTAACAGCAGAAGCACTAAAAGCAGTAATACAGATTAACAAATGGATGATGTAGATACACTTTGTCAGCACCATTTTCTTCAAGCATCTCCTTAAGCTCTGGAAAGTTTGTTTGTTCAGTCTGTGGTAGGTAGTTTTTAAGGCCCCTTTTTCTCCCCACTCTGCTGATTTCAAAAAAGCTTGTGTTTTCTTTCTGAACATGAAAAGCCTGGACGTTGCACATAACAAAACTCAAGTGTCAAAAGACTTCATCACTGTCAGCAAGAAGCTTGTGATGTTTTCTCAAGGCTCAACCCACACATTCATCTGTCTTTAATAAGAGCAGGTCTGCCTGGCTGTATCAGCTGATTTGCTGTGCTTGCCTTGGAGCATCACTTGTTGGTGTTTTTTTTTTTTTGTGGGTTGTTTTTCTTTTTCAGTGGGAGGGATTTCAAGATTTATGGGTGTGCTGACAAAACTTGGGAGGAATCTGCCTGGAGGGCTGATGGGTCTCCGTGAAGTGAAAAATGTCCTGAACAAAGTGCATTTATACATACTGTTCTTGGCTTGCTGTATTGCTTTCCAAGGGTAAGCCTCACCCAGGCTCTTGAGAAACAACCTATTTAGTAGTTTTCTTCTCCATCTGATTTGTTAATTTATGGGAAGAGAAACGTTGAGGCTTGTTGCAGAAACACAACTCATCCTGTCAATGAAATTTGCTCTGGAATGGGAGGATTGTGAGGAAAAATATCTTGAGGTTAGGAAACACACATATTTATGTGCTGTCAAATATTTCAACAGTCCAGAATTCCATTGAGGTGTTATAAGAAGGTCCCATGGCATTTTATAGCAGATTAGTTAAAAAAAATATAAAAAGAAAATGGCTACAAATGCTCAGACTAAATAGGTACAAAGAACAAATCCTTTACAGAAGTTGCCTTTACAGAAATTTGATATAGTAGAAAAAAGGGAACAAAAGAAAACCCCCAACTGGATCACAAAGAATGGTTCAGCACAACAGGAGCAATTAGTTAACCACAAGCACTCTATTGGTGTCATCTCATTCCTGGAGCTGAACTGTGAGAAGAGTGTGTGTTCTTCTAGGAGAAAAATTGGAACCAGCCTGCATGCTGTCATCATGTCTTCTGACCTTGGTAATCCAGTCATAAGTACAGTCATAAAAGATCTGTATGACAGACAAAAAAAATCTTCTCCATCATGCAAAGTAGTAGAGAGTTAATCTCTGAGCTCCCAACCTTCTGCTGCAGCTTTGAAAGTAATCTAGCTTCATTCTTTTTTTCTCTTCAATATCCTGTGTTTACAGAAAATATGAAGCTTTGCACTAAAGACAGAAAGAATTATAGCTACTAACATCATGAATAGGACTGAAAATACTTTTTTTTCCCCCTAAAGATTTTGTACCTGGCTTCCACTGCTTAAGTGCTTCAGTCACCAAAAGTGTGTCTATTGGCAAGAAATCATCACATTCTCACCACTCTTGGTGAAATCATCTTTCTGCTTAAATGTTTGGAGAAGCTGCAGATGAGATAACTAAACTTGTCCCTGGGTATAGAGCATCTCACTGCCATCAATGGTTGTATTCAACTGTACATTTATTAGGGCTGAACTACCAGTTTCAGATTTTTCAGAGGCTGTCAAAGCCAAACCAGGAATTCTGAGGTTTGCAGGACTGAAGATTACAGCTGATAGCTCTGTGTGTTTTAGAAGCAATGACAGGTAAGGGTTTAGGAAGCCTGAGAATTGCTAGAATTAGAACCAAACAATTCCAATGGGTTTAGGCACACAGCTGAAATGGGATTTAATCTAGTCCCAGTCATGTTACGATGCAATATTTAGTTGCACATAGCACAGATTCTGTGTACACAGAGCATATGCTAATGGTCATATTTAATTCTGTCTGTTAGCAAGGAAAACAAATTTGATTATGTCATTATTTACAACCCATTTCCATCTAAATTAGCCTTCTTTGATCTTAATTTCTTCTATTGTCCTATCATTTCTAAATGTATAGCTGGATTGTTACCTGCAATTGTCATCTTACCTGGTCTCCAGCTTGCTAGTTACACAGTAACTAGCACACAGGATAAACTCATAAGCCATAAGCTCCCTCAGTATGTATTAGTTAGGGTACTGAACTTCTTTTCACATAACCCAGCCGTTTAAAATAGATGACTTCTTGACCTCATTGACTTCACTCATCTAAAACTAACACTAAAAAAATAAAGTTGAGAAAAATATGTAAAATGAAAGCTGGAGTTTTATAGGGAAATGGTTTAGCTAAGTGTTTGCTATATGGAACTGGCATTCAGTGCTGAGGGGAAAGCTTTATGTAGGAAATCTCCCAGTTTATTTTTTTTTCCATGTAGGATATCTGTGTCAGTGACACAGTGACCCACTGGAAGCTCAGGGAGCCTTCTTAAGAGTTCAGGAAAATGTCCAGGCTGTGCACTGAAGTCTGCTTGCATCAGCCACCTTACTGAATCCTGCTTTTAATTTAAATTAGGGATAAATTCAGCTGTGCATATTCCTATGGGAAAAAAAAATGCATTTTGATCATCCACGGCGCAATGAAAAAGCACAGCTCAGATGTGTCTGAGAAACTGAATCCAGACAAATCTGTATGAGAGCCAGCAACAGCTGCAGGTCCTTCATGCAGCAGCTATAATGCCCTGTCTACGCCTACACATCAAGCAGATGATGGTTACAATGTCTCTTGAGACAGCTACAAGATGAGTTTTTGCACATCCATGAAAGAAATTACCTTCAAGAAGGACCCAGAGGGATCTTAACATGCAGTGAAACAGTTAGATGAGTGACACAGAAGAATTTGAGGATTACTTGTTAGTAAGTACCTGCAGTGAGCTTTGTTTGCTCACTAATACATGCTAATTCTCTCATAGCATTACTTTATCGTGATGATTCTTGTTCAGACACTGTTCATTTAATTTTGCACTGTGCACTGACGCTGATCTTTGACTGTCTGTGGGTGGTGCCCATCGATCAGCAGCCTCCAACGTGACAGCCCAGAGAACATCCTCAATAGCCCACATAATGACAAGAAATACAGACTTTTGGACTTTATTCTAGGCAGTGGGAAGATGGTCGGAGACTGTCATTCAGTCACAAAGAAGGAGAGAGAAGGGAAAATAAACCACTCTCAAACTCAGCAGACAGAAACACTCCTCTCCTGGCTTTACCCAAGTCCACCATCATCCAGTGTTGTGCTTTCAAATAGTGTCATTCTGATTATTTGACTCTCATCTATTCAGAAAGAAATGCACTAGGATGTCTAGTCCTTACTAAAGTGTAGTTTCCTTGGAGACATGACCAAAGGTAACATTAGTCCCAAAAGCTGCCAGCTTAGAAATTCAGAGAATACCCCAGTGGGGCTTTTGGTTGTCTCTATTGTGACCTAGTGTCCCAAATACAATATTTTGTTCCATAAAGTGTTGCAAAGATGTATACAAAAAGATTAATCTCTGCCAAAAATATAACACTGGTTGATGAATAGACCCTCATGTGTCCCATAAAGAGGTATATATCCTGAGTGCCTTATCAAAACACACTTCATGGGAAAACAACCAGTCTTGATAAGAAGCAATTGAGCTCCACTACTCCCTTAACATTCGCTTTACTCTTATGACACTACTTAAAGGCCTTTAAAGAAAGGGTCTGTGAAGAGGGAGGAGGAAGAAGACCTGTCGAGAGTTTAAAAGCTGTTTAAATGGACCATTAATTTTCCAGTATGAAAGGGCATCCATTTCTTTCATTTCTCTGACTGCAAGGGGCAACGTAGAGCCCCTGAAAAATTTTGCAGCCCCTGTTATGAGCATTTGTAGCAGCCGCTGAATATGCAAGGACCAAGGAGATAGCATTTTTTTCTGACACCCACAGAGAATAGAAGGGTTGAGATCAATCTGCTCATGCCCACAGATTCACAGGTATACAGTTCACATTGGGTTGTAAAGGACCATCAAAAGTCATCCTGTCCAATCCCTTGCACCAGCAGGGACACCTCCAACTAGATCAAGCTGCCTAGAGCAAGATCAAGTCTAATCTTGAATGTCTCCAGGGATGGGGCTTCAACAACATCCCTGGGCAGCCTCTTCTAGTACTTCATCACTCTCATGAAAAGATTCTTCTTTCTGTCCCACCTAAATCTCCCCTGCTCCAGTTTGAAACCATTGCCTTTTGTCCTATCCAGACAAGCCCTTCCAAATAGAGCTTCCATAGCCTTCCTGTAGGTCCCCTTCAAATATTGAAAAGTAGTTCTGCGATTTCTCCACAGTCTTCTCTCCAGGGAGAACAGCCCCAGTTCTTTCAGCTTGTCTTCGCAGCAGAGATGTTCTATCCCTCGGATCATCTTTGCGGCTCTCCTCTGGACCTGCTTCAGAAGGTCCATGTCTCTCTTGTGTTGAAAGCCCCAGAGCTGGACACAGTACTCCAGTACACCAGAGCAGAGTGTCAGAATCTTCTCACCATCTGCTGGCCACACTGCCTTTGATGCAGCCCAGGCTGCCACTGGCCCTCTGGGCTGCAAGCTCGCATTGTTGGCTCATGTCCAGCTTCTTATCCACCAGTTACTCTCAAGTCCTTTTCTGCAGGGCTGCTCTCAATCTCATCATTCCTCAGGCTGTATTGATATCAAAGATTACCCTGAACTAGGTGCAGGACTCTGCACTTTGCCTTACTGAACCCCACCTCCTCTCATGTATCAGTTTGAGTGTATCAGGTTTATTAGCAGACTGCTACCCTTCCATATGTAATAGATATCATATAGACGAAGCCCTTATTTTGCAGTCTCAGGATGTATGGAAAGAAATCATTTTCCTGGGACAGGTTTTATCTGAGATCTCCTTCCAGAACACTTCTCACATTTGCACATAATTTCTTTTTGCCTTTTTGTTTTTAAACGAACTTGTTCCTCATCTTGTTGGTGAATGTTTAGGAAAGAAGTAAGATCCAACCAGGCTGACATTTAAAACCAAATGTCTCTAGGTAAGCATGAGAACAGCTGTCAGTAAGAATTAGCAGGAGCCAGCACTCGAGATGAGGTTGGTATTTGACAGTGTTCATGAATACTACATTTCACACTGAAGATGTTACCTTTGAAAGTTTAAGTTTCTCTTTTCTTTTTGAGCAGTGTCTGGCCCTACTCACCCTTTTAATGTTATAAAGTGGTACAATATTTTATACATGACAAGCAGGAGGGAAGGACCCTATTATCATTCTGCCGTGTACATGTTGTAATATGAATTAATGTAAGGAGGAGAATGTTAATCCATTTCACAAGGATGGCTGAAACATTTGCTGCCAGAATTGCTCGCCTGTCATTTATTACTGACACAAAGAACATTTTTTAACCACTTGTGAAAGAGCTTGCCCCAAAACACTAAAGCTTATGAATTGTTGCAAATCTGCAGCTGAGGAAGTTGAATTTCCAATACCTTGCAGGGCTCACTTTTCTCTGTGCTTTGGGAAGAAAATTTCTGTGCATTTAAATGACCTTAGATGGCAATTTAGATGTGCCCAAGATGTGCTCCATGCTCAGTGGTGTTCTGCTGGTGCTATTATTGCAGTTAGAACAATACATATTTACTTGTCCTGTAGAGCAGCACAGGAGGGGGAAACCCTTTGAAATTCAGCAAG
Organism: Tricholaema leucomelas; assembly: GCA_013400475.1. Lineage (NCBI taxonomy): Eukaryota > Metazoa > Chordata > Aves > Piciformes > Lybiidae > Tricholaema lacrymosa > Tricholaema leucomelas. The sequence goes on along the minus strand of WAAF01001341.1, from coordinate 437,745 downwards.
ATGTCTGAATTCTTTGCAAGAAAAGTAAATATTCAATGTTCAAGAACAAGGAAAACTTGTCAGACCACATGTTATGGTTGAGGCCAGCTAGCTATTGAGCACTGCATGGCCCCTCCCATTCCTGCCCCCACCTCCCCAGGGGGATGAGAAAGAGAATCAGGAAGAAAAAAAGCAAATATCCCAGGGGCTGAGATAAGAAGAATCTAAAGAGCCAGATGAAGATAGAAGAACTATAGGATCATTAAGGTTGGAAAAAAGCTCTAAGATCATCAAGTCACCATCAACCCAACACCACCATGGCCACTGAAGTGTATTGCAAAGTGCCTTGTCTGAACATTTTTTGAGCACTTCCAGGAATGGCAACTCCACTTCCCTGCAAACAGCAATAACAACACTATTGAAATCCTCTCTAAAGCCAGTGAGGTAGCAGTGCTCACTGCCCTGGGCAGCCTACCAACAGCACTCTAATGAGGAGCCTTCACCCAGACCAGCCTTCCCTTACATAGCAGTCAAGAACTAAGTAAGGTATCAAGTATCCCATTGACTGCTTCAGTTCAGCAGTCCTGGCTGTGACCTCTCCCAGCTTCTTGTTGAATTAACCTTCTAGTAGCCTGATTGGGATGTAGATTTCTTTCTCTTTTCCCGAAGTGCCTCAGAGCCTCTATGAACTATGCTAGATTGTATGGTCCTACTCTGGCAGGGGGGTTGCACTCGATCTCCTTGGGTCCCTTCCAACCCCTGACATCCTGTGAGCCAGCAGTGCTGGACCAATCTGTGGCTTTCTCACACAGACTTCAAGGGAACAGAGACACAAGTATTTCTAACTACACCCAACCCTCCCAGTGTATTGTTCCTTACAGCTATTATTGTGGTACCTTTCTTGCCAGCTAAACACATCTATTGCAATTGGTCCTTTCTCACTGCTGTAGTTTCTCACCTTTTCTTTTCTGTAGTTTCTCAGCTTTTTCTTCTCGCCAACAGCTGTGTGCAGCTACTCATAGAAATCCTTGCATGCTCCAAAATATGTTTTGAAAATTTCAGTTGGAAAGGATGGGAAAGGTGGCTCTCAGGGAGTGCAAGGGAATGTTACCTTAGTGGCACTGCTGAAGTCAGGAGTCCAAGTTGGCATTGTTTGAAGTAAATGTTCTTTTTCTGTATTATTTAACATAATTCCACATTTTCATCCAGCAGCAGTAAAACATGAATTTGCTTTGGCAAAACCCAGTATCTGCCAATCCTTGGGTTTCCTCTTAGCCATTGAATGTCTACACCTGTCCTCTGTGTGACTAACACACACCCTGAAAGTTCAGTTAAAGCTGAAATGCTTAGCTGCGGTGAGAGCTGGGTTACATTGCTGAATGAGCCTGTTAGGGCAGGTTGGTTAACGGTAAATCTGTTTTACACAGATTTTAAACTAAACAGAACTCATTTTGTGTTTAATTCAGTACTTACAGGCACATTTATTAGGCTTCTGTGGTTATCTGAGAGATAAAGACAGGCTATAACTTCTTTGAACCTTGAAGCACCTTCTGGAGTTAAGCACTAAATACCTCATATCACGTTTTCCAATGCCATTCTGCATTCACTTGTTTCTGTGACTGTGCTGTCCTGATATGAACAATTAAGATGCTCTTGCTTTCTTCTCCAACCCCTCTCTGACCAGTGCCTTTCAGCTTCAGTTTTCTTCCCTTTCATTTGTGATATGATAAAGGTTTTGAGAGAGGAGAGTGCTGTAGATAGGATCACTAAGACATCTAAGTTAAGCTTCCTGGAACAAGAATAGCTTTTTACTCAACTAAATGATAATTCTTCAAGGCCTCTTATGGCTGGCCAGTACTTTTAGCAATATTTAACGTGGAAAAACAGCTGGATTTTTTTAATACTAAATTCCATGGAAAAATGTGGAAAATGGGGGGAAGGAAAAGAGTTTCCAAGAATCACTTGAAATGAAAAGATTTGTGAAATTCCTACTTCCCCATCCCTTTGCCGACAGCTTACCTCTTTTTTTAAGGTCATATCCTCCCATCAAGTTGGAACATACACAGAACTATTCTTACAGAAAACATTTTCTAAGCAAACTATCTATTTTCCTCCTGCTGTGTGAGTATTTTTCAAGGTGAAAGTGATATGCTTATACATTTTCAATAGGAAAATGAAATGAACTGTAAACATGTGCTTTGCTGAGTGCCACAGCAGCATAATTTCTGCAGTAATTCCTGATAAGAATATACATCAGTGCATAGTTGAGATCACTGTAGCTTCAAATATTTAAGTAACCCTCTGGGAAAGGTCATAGTTTTCCAAAATACATATCCACAACTCCCTCTTATGCTTACAGCAGCAGCAAATACTCTTCTATAGATCTTTTGGTTTCCTCTCTTCTCTCCTATCCCTTTAGTGGCTTGCAAGCAACTAAACAGTCCCATGATTATTATGGTAGGATTTATGTTGTTCCAGTCTGCCATAGTTATATGGCTGGGAATGAGAAAGTCAGCTTGTAGCACTGTATCTCCAGCTTGCCAAGCATCAAGCATCTCTGCAGTGCTGTGGCCCCATCCCAAGTACTGCTGGTTGCTATGGAAGCAGCACAGCACAGCATTCTGAAGGCCTGGAGCTGCTGGGGGACTATTCATCACTGGATAGATGTATCAGTTCTCTCAGGTAAACTTTACCACATACAGCTTCATTGAGACTCAATGGTCATATATCCTTTGCTCTCTGGAAACCCACAAGGACCATGGCTTTTGTTTCCTGTGCAGCAAGGAGAGGTTTTACACATCTGAAACCATTTCCTTGAGTTTTGTTCTTCCATGCCCCTGGCTATTTGCATATAGAAGGACTATTTCTCTGTATGCTTCACTGTGTAACCAGTGAGGGGTAAGAGGGAGGGAGATAAGGAAGGAAAAGACAGGTGAAATAGATGTCCCTCTGCTGAATCTTCCTGATAGTTCCCAAAATTATTCCCTACATGGGGAGCTGGCAAAGCCCTGGATGGCTGCTCCACCTCACATGCTGCAGTCTAAGAGCAGGAGAGACCAAGCTCATGCTGGTCCATCATCACACTGACAAGCCACTTTTCAGTCCATTACAGAGGTCATATATTGAAGGGGACAAAATTTGATGCATACTAATCCTTTAGTAAGCATTCTGAACTCAGTTCTGCAGAAGAAGATTAGAGACATCTTAATCCTGTTAGAGAGTATTCCTTAAAATTCTACACATGTAAAAGTGAGAAATTATTTTCTTTACACTATAGGTGGAATTTAGTTCACAAGGCTAAATGAAAGTGTCTGCAAGTAAGTCCAGGTATGTGAGCTATACTCATTAAAGATCTTATGCATATCCTCTTTCTAAAGCTATAAAGATGAAAACCAAAGCAATAATCTGTTTCTCATTCTCATATCTGGAAATTGTTAATTAGCAATTATCAAAAGAAAACCTCTCATGCCATTCAATTCCATTACACCTATATGAAAATTAGGTATTTATGTGAAACATCTTTTTGTAGAAACCTATTTCACAACCAGGAACAAAATACAGTATTTCTAGAGTGTGATCTTATTTTCTTTAGATGTTTGTTGGGGTGGTTGACTTCCAAATGATCCTGTATCATAACCTTGATTGCATACAGATGAAGTGTAAAGATTTCTGTCAGCAGGATGTGGTTCATTTTCTTGACAGAAATCAACTCTTCCCAGAGAGAGTGATTTGACATCAGAATGGGCTGCCCAAGGAGCTGGTAGAATCACCATCCCTGGAGGTGTTCAAGAAAAGGCTGGATAAGGCACTTAGTGCCATGGTCTAGTTGATTGCATAGGGCTGGGTGATAGGTTGGGCTGGATGATCTTGAAGGGCTCTTCTAACCTGGTTGAATCTGTGGTCCTACAATTCTAATCTGACCAGGAGCCTGGATGTTTCCTCCCAATAACTGCTGGGACAAAAGGTTCAGTGATCAGTGCCAGCAATCCTATGTATGAAAGCTGTTCTGTTTAGATTCTTCAACAGAGTTTACTAGCTTACATCAGGAGTGGAAATCCAGCACTGTGCTCCTCAGGGTAAAGAAATAACATCATAAAGTAGGTGTATATCTTAATCCCAGAATCTTAGAATGGCTCAGGTTGAAAAGGACCTCACAGATTATCTACTGCCATCATCTGCTGTAACCTCCCCACTATGGGCAAGGACATCTCTAAACTAGACCCAGATCCTCAGCTTAAGTAAGAAGGCCTAGCCAGAACCCATGGGTGATGTTGGAGTGACTATCAAGCCCCTATTCTGCTTACCTGAGGGGCCACCAGGCCCCTTGCCTTTCTCCCCTTTCCATTCACCCGCTGTGCACCATGGGCACTCACCAGTGATAACAGGAGGAGGATCCCTCTGCCCAGTTGGGCAGACAGAACTACATCCTGGTCACCAAGCGCCCTGCTCTGGCTTCACACAGCCAGGATTTTACCTGGTGCTGAATCAAGCCAGTTTTAACTTAGCTACAAAACAAGACAGAGTTGGAGCCACTCTGACAGAAAGAGCATCAATGAGATTGGAGTGCTAGCCCATGTTCCCTCGTAGGCATCCTCAGACGTTTCCTCCATGCTCATTCAATGCTTCGCAAAATGCTTCACAGATTTATTCCTGCCAGCATTACAAGTGAGCAGAAAGAAGCAGCTAAACATACAGCATCCATGAGTGACATTAGAGCGATCTTCAAGCCTAGCCCTACCTAGCCGGGGGGCCAACCAGGACCCCCGGCCTTTAGATCCCCTCCACCATTCACCCAGTGTGCACCATGGGCACTCACCAGTGATGATACGAGGAGGATCCCTCTGCCCAGTTGGGCAAGCTTAGGGCTTCTGCCTTTTCTGGGGCCAATTATATAGGGAAATGGGTGGGGAGGGCAAAGTGGTCACACCTGGGGTGGGAGGAGATTCAACAGCACCCAGGTGCTATGGGTTAGGGAGAAAAAAGGGGAAAATGAGGTGTGGCGTGGGAAAGGGACAGGTGTGGTGGAAAAGGAGAGGTGGTCCTGAAAGGAGGGAGATGCAGATGAAAAGAGGAAGATGGGGGAAAAGGAAAGGGATGGAAAGAAAATGAGAAAGATGGGGGAAAATAAGAGATGGAGAAGAAAGCAAGGAGATGGGGCAGAAATGAGATTTAAAAAAAAAATGAACACTGGACTGCAGTGTTTGCACTGAAACCAACTGGTTCACGACCAGTCTTTGGTCATTTCTGCCTGGAGGTGTAAGCAGACATCTTCACCAGTGCACTATGTTGGCTGAAGAAGAGCAAGTCACACCTGTCTGAGAGATAAAAAAAGAGGAAATAAAGAGGAGAGCTAAGAAATAAAAATAAAAAAGAAAAACAAATAACATTAATAAATATATGTTCAAAGCATGAGGTCTCACAACACTCCATACTGTATTTCATAGAATCCTAGAATGGCTCAGGTTGGAAAGGACCTCAGAGATCCTCTGAGCCAACCATGGACAAGGTTGCCTCTCAAGTACACTCAGTGGCTCAAGGCATCATCCAACCTGGCCTTCAACACCCCCAGGCACAAGACAGCTACAGTCTCCTTGGACAGCCTATTCCAGAGTCTCACCACCCTCCTACTGAAGAAATTCTTCCTCAGCTCCAGTCTAACCCTGCTTTACTTCAGCTTCAAAACATTTGCCCTTGGCCTGTCTCTAGACACCCTGATGAAAAGTCCTGTAGGATGCCTTTAGGTTTTTGAAGGCAGCTCTGAGGTCACCCTAAACTCTTCCCTTCTCCAGGCTGAGCAACACCAACTCTTTCAGCCCATCCTCATAGCAGAAGTGTTCCAGCCCTTGGATGATCTTTGTACCCCCCTCTATTTAATAACACTTTGAAGGACTGAGAAACAAGTGGCATTTCAGTTTGCAGGCACGTTGGCTAAGTTGCATGAAATCAAAACTTCACTTCTGGTTTTTTTTTTTGTTGCCTGCTGAACGATGTCCCTACATTTAGTGTCAAAACAGTTGTTTCTGTGATTTACAACTGACAAACTCCTCTTGGAATAACCACCACATAATGAAATTTCATGGAAAGTCATCCACATCTGAACCGGGCATAAAGCCAGAACAGTTGGAATCTATTTTTTTGCTGGAAAAACATTGGATTGCTTGGTGATTTTTCTCTCTGGCTTTCAGAAGGGACTTCCAGTAGAACTGAAATCTGGAATTACTTCAGCTCTCAGAGTCTAGATGCTTCCCAAAATAAAGAGGGCATCTGTTTGTAGCATAATCCCTTTAATTGAATTGGGTTTATATTATTATTATTATTATTATTACCTGTGAACCCACTTGGGCCTTGAATTTATTTTGTGTGGGTTGTGACATAGCATGGAACTTTGAAAAAACAAACAAACAAACAAACAACAAAGCAACACAAACCCTCCTAGTTGGATGTAAACTGTGAAAGTTTGGCAACCAAAGTACATTTTCTCCATTTTCTCTTTTAGAAGATTATGGTTTCATGCAATCTCACACCCTTGAGCAGCTGTTATCTGTTTTCCCTTCCAGAGCTTTAGACTGTAACCAACATGAGACAAAAAGGAGATAGAGGAAGCTGTGAGGCTTTCTTAACAAGTTTTTGGTTTTTTTTTTGTTTTTTTTTTTTTTTTATAAAACCAGCCCATTTATGCACTAGTTAAAATAGGAGAAATTATGATGAAAAAGCAAAAGTGAGTGTTAAAGAAAATTGCTGAGCAACCTCCATTCAGAAGGAAGGGCTACGGCATTTACTTCTTGCCCTCCTGACTGTGTGCATCAGTCTTGCTGGTACACATATAGCTCATCATTGTAGCATGTCCATTACAACTGATGGCAACGACACTGTTATCCCTGTGCTCTAAATCGATTGTGATGGCTACACAAGCAAATGCAATTGCCTGTGTGCATGCTTGTTTATATCATACTCATAAATCTGTAACTATATATGAGAACATCTTATTTTGTTTCATAGCTTCTTATATGCCTCTTTCTCTATGTAATGAGCCAAGGGTGAAAGCCTGTGTCAGGGCTTTACTGGAAGAGGAACGCTGTAGGAATTAGAAAACAAAGTCTTTAAGCACCATCTGAAGCACTTAATTTCAGAAGACATGAAGAAAAGCACAAAGAAAACAGAAGAGTTGATACAGAGAAATGTTGACAAAGGGAGGTATTGATTCTTCTATAGGAAAGCTTTCTAGGTAAGGAATTCATTTAGGGGAGGTTTGACTTCATTTAGAGGAGGTTTAATTCTCAGTTCCTGCCTTTGACAGAGGCAAATGCATAAACAATCTGGTCAGAAAGATCAAGAGAGAGGATAATCAAGGACAGCATAAAGAATTGTACTGAGTATTTCCATTCGATGCTGTGCATTTTGTATTAGTAATTAAACAGTAAGTTGACACCTCCAAGGCTTCCTCCTCCTAAACCATGTCCATAAGCAGACACAGGCAGTGCCTTGTTTTCATGCCAGGGGAAAGCATGATAGCTCCAACAGAAGGAAGAGAGAGAGCCCCTTCAAAAAGTGATTAGTGATGTGGTAATTCAAATAGTTACTTGAGAAGAAATCAGAGTTTGAATCTCCTGGTTGCAGCAGTAAGGACAGTTACAGGCATGTTCCCATTCAATGAATGTCCTAAGTGTTCTTGTGAGATATGAAAAATTGAAATAAACCTGTATGGCTTTGTCATGACATAAGCTATATCCCAGCCACTGCTGGAATTAAGACTGCAAATGCTAATTTTGCTTCTAGCCTAGGTGTCTTCTTTTCTCAAAAAGAACTTTCATGATTCCTTCCAGTATTGAATAGCTATCTTAAGAATAAGATTAAATTAACGCAGGTATTCAGGGGAGTCAAAATATCATTGAAATTAAGAAATTCTAATGAGCACATTCAATAAAATAATCATAATATGATTAGGTATAATAATAGTTACAGTAGCAATAATGGGATATGATCCAAGAATAGAATGCTGCAAAGGCACATTTAGTCCTTAAAATAAAGAGTTCATTCTCTCTCTTTTACTTCCATACCTCAAATATTCCATTTAAGCAATACAACGACGTGATTAGTCACGTTTTCTTTGGATGGCATTGTCAGGATTTAGGTACAAGCATGGCATGATAACCAATGTAATAATTTGTATTTTCACATGGGAAAGCTGTAGTACCTATTATTAGATTTATTGCAAGAGCCAGTGATGAAATTCTTGCCTCATTAAAATAAGTAGGCTATTTGCTAGCGATGCAGTGCAGCCACAGCTTCAGCCCACATCCTCAGCTCGTAATTCAGCATGTCTCCACTGAGCTCATTGACTCCAAGCCAAATCACAGAGGCTGAAGTTCCCAGGCACTATTTTTGAAATCTCTTCCAAATGCAAGAGGTAATACCTTCCAAACAGCACACACAGCCTTACTGCCTTAGATTTTTTTCACAAGGTTATGACATGATTTTCCCAGGCATGTATCATCCACAGAGAAGTATGCATAGCATTATAGAATGATTTGGGTTGGAAGGGACCTCGAAGATCATCCAGTTTCAACCCACATAGGATGTCCCTAAATACTCTTTGGTGAATGAACTACGTTGTGCTGGTTTTCACCACTTCTAGTGCTTTTAGGTAAATTGGACTAGATTAGTTCTTAGAAGCTGACCCAGAAAAACGCATGAGATGCAGAAAACAACATCTGTACCATGCCAGAGGTCCTCGTTGCTGTTAGCCTGAATTGAACAGAGGTCCCTTCCTCAGCTGTTTGAGTACACTTTGTTGTAGAAGTTGTTCTTCACATGATAATTGATACTGAAGCTCTGGCTGAGTATGCTTTAACAGGTGTCTATTACAGAGGAGTAGTGATTTTAATCCTAGCTGGTTTGGCTGGATTCCAGAATGAACTGCTTCATTCTGCCCACACAAGAAATTCTGCTGTAACTTTGTGAATGGTGTTTTGTGTCCTGCATTAGGAATGTTCTCAGTAATAGCTGTGCTTTGGTGCATTGATGGATGAAATATTTTAGTTCTCATTGCAGACAGAAGATACTGCAGACATGTACATACTGAAGGTCATATATTAAGTTATCCCATTCCCTCATTTTCTTTTTTCCTGGTTTTAAGTCACTCCTGACTTCTCCCAGATGATGGCTTTCTGATGAACTCTTGCTTGCAACCACTGCTTTTTACTTCCAGCTGGCAGATCAAACAAACACCTTCTTTGAGAGCTGCTGCTCATGCACAAGCAGCCCAGAAGATGTGTAATGTTATGCAGCACCCCAGCAAGCTTCTCTTTGCTCTTCTCTCTGCCTTCTCTGATGCTTATTAGTTCTGCATTCCTACAGAAGGTTGGACAGCTAATCCAACCTTGAACCTCTCATGTGGCAAGGGTTCATGCTTTGTGCCTGTGAGCATGTGGTTTTCAGGATGTTCATCCATCTCAGCTTCAATTTAGAAGACACAGTTGTTTTCTCCCTCTCCCAATCACTCCTTAACCTAGTGGAAAAGAGTTGTTCCACATGAAGAAAAAGCTGACACATCACTAATTAAACCCCTTGACTAGCTCAAGCAATCAGCCTAAAAGAATCTTCTGCCTTCTAAGTACTCTGCTTTCTGTTGAGGCCTTCCTGGGTAGCAAGACCGAACTAACTCTCCTTTGACCATGGCACTGTCTATCTCCACCCTTTCCGTGGAGCAGAGGCTGCCGTGGTTGCCAGTTTTTATGGTTGTAGGGCAGAAAAGATTAGATTCAGAGTCAGTTCCCTTGATGGTTCTAATTGTAAGAAATGTGCTTCATCGAATGCCATTGTAGGGCAAGCTTGTTTCACCAGGACCCATGCTTCACTCAGGAAGTAGGACAGCCACGCACAGGACAAAAGTAAAGTAGCCTGGGCAATGCTTAACACAGTATATCTAGAGTTTAGAGCAAATAATCAGTGCACCAAATGAGCTGGATCTTGTTGGAATGCAATCATGTCATCTAAGTAATACCACTTTAATGTGGCTTTTTTATAAGCCTATTAGCCATACATCCTGCTGAACTGTAGGAATATGTGCTCGAGGACAATAAATTTCAGAGCCCATCCAATCATCATATCTGTCTAGTAAAGCACACTTTTTAATGTACATTTAACAAAATAATGATTTGAAGAGTTGACTGTTTCATTTTCACCAGGCAGGCTGATGTGTCCATATTTCTTACAAATAAGAAAAGGCTCTGACTGCGGGAGGCAAATGCACATCTCTCCAAGAGGGGTGATTTGTTCTGAATGCATTCCTCTCCGAGATGCTCACAGACCAGCACTATGACCTACTGCACATTGTTGCCTCTGAAGTGTTTTGCTGGCTTCATACGGTTTAATTTCAGGGCTAATGTCTTTCAGTGTTCTTTTGATTGGAAGCAATGCAAACCTAACAGACCAGATTTCAAGCCAGGAGATGATAAAACATGGTTTTGTTTTATTTTTGCAGAGGTAATGCTATAGGCTAAGTGATCGGTTTAGTAATACCTTGAAACGTTCTGTTAATGGAAAAGCTTGGGTTAAAATGTTTAACACCAGATAATTAGCAACAGACTTTTACAAGGTTCTTTTCAGATCTGGTGGACTTCTCCTAACTTAAAAATATTGTTTGGTAGGTAGGTTTTAGAAGAAAAACTGATCTATTTTTTCTAATTCTGAAGGAGAGAAGTCATTGGATTAAGCGTTATGTCACTCAATAGTTCTGACTTCAAGGAACCCATGATACATAGCCTAATCAAAGAGCTGTTATTTGGATACTGCTAACAGGACAGGTGTGCCCTTGGCCTTTCCTGTTTGTTAGGAGATTGTTTCTTTCTCTTGTTTCACCAGGGTCTGTTACTCACCAAGGGCCCATTAATCACTTCTCCTGTCCTGCACAAATTGCGATGTAGATCTGGGCAGCTGCTGCAAGATAAGTGCTCTGTGAGTGGACATGAATCCAGCAGGCTGCAAGCATCAGACATCCTAACTTAAAAGAGCTCACAGAGACCAGAAAAATTACTTAGAATTTATTTTTTTTAAAAGGGAAGGATTTGTGTAAAGATGAATATTGAATACAAGGACTGGGACCACCAACCATTTCTCTAATAAAAGTGTGTTGCTTTAAAATGTATTCAAAACCCCAAATGGAGGAACATTAAGGTGACATTACTTCAGTAGAGCTTAATGCTTGCAAGGATTTCTGCAACCTGTATCACAGAGTCATTCTCTTAGGGAGATCAATCAGTCCAAGCAGAACGTGACGCTAATGCAGCTACTCTGTTTCAGGTATTCAAGCTGGTTTGGAAGGGTTTCAGCTCCAGCTAGCACAGATATTTATGTGTTGACATACCCCTAAGAGCCTTCCTCAGAAGAGGGAAGAGTCTCAGTTCTGCAAAACAATACATTACATTAATCAAAAGTAAAATAAGAGAACAAAGCACAGCAACGTGCACAGATATTTAAAATGGTGCTGTAGGGATGCCACTTCCACACAGACCTTTCAGTGATTGTGTTCAAAAGCTCAGTAAGAGATGAAATTGGCAAAAACAGAGGAAAAAACATGGGCTGGCTGGAGGAGATGAGCTATTAATATCCTCCAGTAAAAGATGCTGGGAGTGAGGAGATATTTTCTTTCTGAAGCTTTGGAGTGCTGTGAGCTAGAAGAGTAGCAGTTGGGCAGTCACTGGCGAGTACAAAACTGCTGGTTTGCTCTGGGCTTCTTCAGTCAACCAGAGGAAAGGCCAGCCAACAGTACTCAGTCATATTAGGTACAACAAAACTGCTTGCTACATAATAAGAAAGAAAAGAAGAGAAAAAAGCCTGGGAGATGTATTTCAATGTGGAAATAAGAAACACATCAGTAACTATCAAGGTTTTCTACAAGCCCTGCTTGAATTTTCATGCCATGTTTCCATGAGAGTGACAGGACAGACATGTCCTTTCTGATCACTCTCCATTATTGGTCGGATTAAACAGTGAAATGGTAGTTAATAAAGGTCATTTTAAGAGGATGATAGTAGGGATGATATTACATTAGTTTTTGGAGCTTCAGAAATCATCAATGGGACAGATCTGTGACTTAAATTATTGACCTTGGACCCTTCCTGAGCCTCTTCACAAGAGGCTGCAGAAACACAATGTGTATTTTCTTCTTCCAATGCAAAGTAGATGCATTTAAACCACTTCCAAGACACTGTAAGTCTTCATTCCTTGATTGTCTAGGTGCCCCTCTATATTCCCCTGGTACTAACCAGCTTATACAGACTAATGTTTTTTTCCTTCTAATGCCTATTTATTTGGTAATAGCCTTTCCAAATTGTGCTAGTTTGAGCCTAGCTAGCATGTTTTGATGNCCTTGTCTATTTCTGTCTATAACTGTATATACTGTAAATATCTGCTTGTAAATTGTGCCAGCTGTAAATATAAGCTTCATTCAAATTTCCAGAGCCGGCTGAGTCTAGTCTGGGTGATTTCTAAAGTGGGGGGCAGGGGATACCCAAACCATCACACAAATGATTGGAGATCATCCCACTGCTGAGTGAGTCCATCCTGACAACTCTTTTGAACACTAGATAGGATTTCTCAATACAATCCAGGAGAGTAAAGTACAGAAGATTGTTTTGTCAGGCAGATAGTGGAAGGCTTCTTTTGGCTCTTAAGTCAATGCTTATTGACTTCCATGACATAATGAATTGTTACATGCTAATGACACTGCTTCTGACACTGGAAGTCGGGGTGGGGCGTTGCCATTCTTTTGCCAACATACTGCATAGTAGATAAAAGCGAGGAGTGGAAGCCAGGAACAGCCAAATTCTGACCTCAGAATATAATAACAGGACTATTTTTTAACACCTGTATTCACTTGGAAAATATTGCTATATTGAAATGAAACAGTTTGTTTCTTTGCTTGTCTTCAGGAACATAATAGAATTTCCATTTTGTTTGCCAGTTTTAACATCTCTTGTCACAGCAAAAGCTGAAAAATGTGGAATTCCCAAATGGCCAAATTATCTGATGATCACCTAAGATAGTAGCAACAAGATGAGGCTTGAATTACATTTAAGAAACTACCTGTTTACCACTCTTTGAACTATTTCAATATGGGTTGCTCACCTTTTGAACACCCCAGCTTCATGGTGATGGTGGAGAGTAAAATGTTGTAATTACCAAAGATTCGTGGAGTTCTTGGCTTTGTGGGTTTTATGCCTGCATACCTGTTAATCAGATGACAACTTGAGAGTTTCCAAATCTTACAAGAAAATCTATTTAAAAACATTGCTGAGGCATCAGATGATATTTGATGAAAAGCTCTCCCACTTATTTAAATCTGTTCCTCTTTACTTTTTTTTTTTTTTCCCTTTGCAATTTCATTTTATCTTCATTGGTTATCATAGATTGACTATAAACTGTGGGAAAAAAACCCCAATCTTGCAATTTCTACCATTCTTTAAATAGTGCTGCTTTTTGCAGATTAAAAATTAAACTGCAGTTTCTAAATGATTTACAAAACTCAAAGTTTCATCAGTCCTGCCTCTATTTTTAATCTTATAGTTCCTCAATATAAATCATAAAATCATAGAATCAGTCAGGGTTGGAAGGGACCACAAGGATCAGCTAGTTCCAACCCCCCTGCCATGGACAGGGACACCTCACACTAGATCAGGCTGGCTACAGACTCATTCAGCCTGGCCTTAAACACCTGCAGGGATGAGGCTTCCACCACCTCCCTGGTCAACTTGTTCCAGGCTCTCACCACTCTCACAGAGAAGAACTTCTTCTTAATGTCCAATCTGAATCTCCCCATTTCTAGCTTAGTTCTATTCCCCCTCAGTCCTATCACTACCTGACAATCTAAAAAGTCCCTCCCCAGCTTTCTTGTAGGCCCCCTTAACATACTGAAAGGTCACAATAAGGTCAGCTTGGAGCCTTCTCCTCTCCAGACTGAACAGCCTCAACTCCTTCAGTCTGTCCTCATAGCAGAGGTGCTCCAGCACTCTGATCATCCTCATGGCCCTTCTCTGGACACCTTCCAGGACATCCATAAAGGAGTGGTTGATATTAGTAGCAAACTAATGAGTGGCTTAAACCACATGAACTTTATATTTGAGCAGAGAGAGTTAATTCTCTTTTATCAACCACAAAGAGAACACATGAAAGGCAGTGGGGACTTAGAAGAGAAAAAGAGAGGAGAAATGCTAACCTACATCTGCCTTTATACAGAGAAGAGATTAAATTGTATCCAAATCAGGCATCCATGAAAGCAGATGAAAAATTAGGAAGCGTGCGAAGTACGGCAGAAAGTGGTTGTTAAAAGCTTAGAGCCTTTCAGAGCTGACAAGGCTCCTTGCCCAGATTACATGCACCCAGGAGTGCTGCAGGAAGTGGGGGATGAAGCTGGCGAAGCATTAGCAGCATTTTTCACAAGTTCACTCAATTTTTATTCACTTCAAGAGCCAGAGCCAGATCTGAAGATTGGGAAAATGGGTCACACCGCTGCTTTGCTTCAAAAGGATGAATAAGAGGAAGGGATACAGGCATGATAAGGTTGATCCAGGCTTTTGGAGACTGTTGTAGGACAAGAGAGAAAAATGTTATGAAGGCTTGAAAAAACCCCAGAGATGTGAAGTATAGCAGAGGGTGAAATGTCACTTTGTTTGTTCAGCGTTATTCAATTAAGGCCATCTCATATCTCTCTAGGGGAACATTTGCTTGTGCTTAAGTGTATTCATATTCTTCTGGATGACACTATTGTTGCTGATAACGAACATCAAAGAGAAATAATCTGTACACACCCTGCTAACTTCTCCACATCAAAACTACCTGTTCCTTTAGAAGCTCCATTGAGAGCATCCCACTTCAGAGTCCTGGACAGACTGGCACAAGACATGAGATACCTTTCTGTACTTCCAGTGTCATCATTAAATCCCAAAAGGCTAAACCCTTTAAAAAGAATTACACAAAATGGAAGACAAAAATAGGAATTCCAGTATGCTATAGCAGGATGTGATTCTTTTCACCTTTCACAGTGAAATGTAGCTTAGGTTTGTTCTACGCTCTCAACTGAGACAACACAATTTACTCGTTGGCTAACACAATTTGCTCACTGGCCAGCAGGTCAAGAGATGTGATTCTTCCCCTTTACTCTGCTCTTTTGAGACCCTGCCTTGAATACTGCTTTCAGTTCTGGTGCCCTCAGCATAAGGACAGAGCTGTTGCAGCAGGTCCAGGGGAGGCCAAAAGAGATGATTCAGGGGCTGGAGCATCTATGAGGATGGGCTGACGGAGCTGGGAGTGTTCAGCCTGGAGAAAGACTTATGAAAAGTCCCTCTGCAGCCTTCCTGTAGGACCCCTTTAGGTATGGGAAGGCAGCTCTAAGGTCCCTCCAGAGTCTTCTCTTGTATAAGGTGAAGAACCCCAACTCCCCCAATCTGCCTTCATAGCTGAGGTGGCCCAGTCCTTGGGTCATCTTTGTGGCCTTCCTCTGGACTAGCTCTGCCAGCTCTGTGTCCCTCTTTCTCGTACCGCTCCAGCCCTTGGATCATTTTATTCACAGGCAAGAAAATTCAGCAAATATCAGAGAGCTGTTTCACACCTGTTATCTGCAGAGAAAAGAACACACTTTTGGAGGGTCAATACTCCACTGTCTCTGCACTTGTGATAGAAATATTATAACAATTTGTGAAGAATATAGCATGGAAAAAAAATTCCACTATCAAAATCTATAAGAAAAAATATGAACCAACCTGGGGATTTTTGAGTGTTTAGTAGTTCCTACAGCTTTAAACCTAGTCAATGAGCTATCACTTGGCATCACAAATTGATATTTGCTGTAACCTTTAGTCCAGCTTACAAGCCCATGTCACAAAGTGTTCACATGGCTGAAACACAAGAGATGCAAACTAACTTCAGAACACAAATGTAAAGGGGAACTCCGAAGACAAGATGTGTCAGTGGTTCCCCAAGACTCAGGAGTGACACGAAAGATGCCTCACTCTCACAGATGGGGACTTAGATCACTCAGTAGTGGTTCTGTGGATCTGATGGAAGTCTCACATGCATTCCCAGAGCTGTGTGTTGCCACAGAGTGCTCCTCAGTTCTGACTCTCAGAACAAAAGAAGCTCACATACTCTTCATCAGAAGTGATATGGAAGAACATGGGATAAGCAAGAGATGAAAATACTCAGATTCCATACTCTCTTAGGACCACAAAGCTAGAAGCCTTGCCTGATGTTGTGTGATGGTTTGGGAGTTACACACTTCCCCACAATAAACTCAACCAGACTAGAGTCAGCCAACTGGAAGTTAAGGAATGAAGCTATATTTACAGCTTAGCACAATCTGCAAGTGCATAGATACACAATACACACAAGTGTTTACAGTTACATGCAAGTTAAAAGTAATACAGAAACACAATACCTCTCCCAGAAATCAGAGTCCCCAGGAGGGGCTCCCAACCACCCTTCCACCTTCTTTCCATACCCCACTCTTATCCCAGAATCTGCCTTATGTGCAAGGTGAGTTGGGAGGATCAGCAAGGGGGTTAGAAGCAGAATGGTTAGTTGGGTTACATAGATCCAGCTCGAAACCAGGGAAAGACACAGACACTGACAGACTCCAACAGACAGGCTCTCTTATCTATGTGTGTGTCCTTGCTTTTTATACATCTCAGCAGACCTGTGAGTGAAGTAGACATCACCATTGTTTTGTTTACACAGCCTATAATCTAATTTTTCTCATTAAAATATTCCAATTAGCCTCAAACCAGTACATGTTGTAAGTAGTCTGTCTCATCTGACACTTCTGATTTCCCCTTAAACTGGTCAGGATGCCAATGCCTAGTATTTAAATAACCACTTTTAAAGGAAAGATAATGATGTGGTTGAGAATCATCTTCCAACACTCATCTGACTGCCATCTCACTTAATTTCAGCAACTAAAATTCTGATACTCCACGTGGGATTTTTTTATGTAAGCATTTCCAAGATGATTCACACAACTTGGGTGGGACTTTTTTTTCTCTTGCATGTGGCACAGGACCATAATGACTCACCAGCTTGAGGTCCTTTACCTCACTCTTTGGAAGTTCCTCCATTATCTCTAAAGAGATCAGTCAGCTGCTATAAACCAGGAGCACCCCTTGCAGATGCAGTGGTGAAATGAACCTTACCCAACATAAAAAGGACATAGAACTCTTGGAGTGAGTCCAGAGGAGGCCACAAAGATGCTCAGAGGGCTGCAGCAGCTCTGCTATGAGGACAGAGCTATGAGAGCTGGGGCTCTGCAGCCTGGAGAAGAGAAGGCTTTGAGGATACCTTGGAGTGGCCTTCCAGTATCTGAAGGGGCCCCATAGGAGGGATGGAGAGGGACTATTTGCAAAGTCTTGTAATGACAAGATAAGGAGTAATAGGTTTAAACTGGCAGAGGGGAAATTTAAACTGGATGTTAGGAGGAAGGTCTTTCCAGTGAGAGTGGTGAGACACTGGCATAGACTGCCCAGGGAGATTGTGGATACTCCCTTCCTGGAGGTGTTCAAGGCCAGGTTGAATGAGGCCTTGAGTGACCTGTTCTAATGAGAGATGTCTGTGCCTATGTCGTGGGATTGGAACTGGCTGAACTTTGAGGTCCTTTCCAACATAAACCATTCCATGATTCTATGAAGAAATGGATGTGATTTGCCACTACCTGCTTTCTATAACAAAACCTTGTTTCTTGCTGCTGCTCTCTTCAGACAGGTCCTGCAAACAACAAGACATGCTTCTAACGCAATAAGGGATTCTGGTAACTGAGGAGAAGGGAAAAAAAAGACAACAATGTGAAATAATTAACTGTAAATCCTTGTGTAACATTGAATGTAACCACAATTGCTAGAAAGCTGGCTGAAAAATAAATAAACTCTGTAAACATGGAGGCAAAGCTGCAGAACAAGTTAATTTCCTGAAGGAATTATCAGTACTGACAGGAAATCTGAGGGGCAAGTACCTGCTCATAGATGTGAAATGTCTTCTCATGTTTCAGCCTCAAAGACCCCAACATTCAGGGCTAAGATGACAGTCATTTCTTTCCAGAGATGCATTTTTAATGTATTCTTTTATGCAGTAATTATTTAGAAAGGCTAAGAAATCCATTTATGATGTGGTACATCAAGTATATCTACCTACAATAATGGCTTTAGCCACTAATTATCTCTGTTTTAACAAATTACCTACATGATAATTCAGTAGCCCTTGCAAGCGCTTTTGCCATACAGACACTGCTACCTTACTGTCTTAAGTGCCATCTGTATTTTCTGACCATCTTCACCTAAAAGAAGTTCTTGGAATCTACTTTTCTGCTTCTCAAAACTATTATTTTTCATGACAAATTCATAAGAGGCAGAAAGAGAAGCAATGATCTTAAATTTAACCTGGAACCGTCAATCTCTGTTATTTCCTCAGGGATGAAACTGAAACAAGATTGGTTATGCTGATTATTATTTGATGTGGTGTTTTTACAAGTGCCAATCCAGTCTGGAATATTCACAGTTTTCCCATCTCTTTTTGTTGGGATTAAAGATGTGCATCCCATTTCCTTTTCCTCCCTTTCCCCTCAGTCATATCTTCTTTTGCAGAAGCTTAATACCTCTCAATAAAGCCATTACTGTAAAATGAAGACCAGTTGTTAATATTTTATGAGCAAGATGAATGTCTCTCTCTCTCTCCCTCTCTGCACTCTGGCAAGATAAAATAAAAATGGATGTTTATGGTATAATAATTAGCAACTTCGGAGAGGATTCAGAAACAGATGTAGGTAAATCTTGACTAGAGATGTCAAAAACAAGGAAAAGAGCCTTCCCTTTTCAAGACTTATATGAAGCCAAGGTTGTCACATATTATATCTATGAATGTTTAATGCAGTGTCAAAATTAATATTTAATATACTCAAGTCCTATAAGACACAAATACTTGGCACATTTCTTTCAGAATGAAATAATCAAAATGTTTAACTACATTCTATGAGTTTGACCCTGAGGCCTCTGCATTTTGCCATTCTGAAAGAGTGCCAAGCTCTGTCCTACAGCGTTAGCGCAAGACTTCAAGAACCTGCACGTGCAAATCTACATGCCAATAACAAAGGAAATCCAATCTGTCTTTCAGAGCTGTTATGACACATGGAATCCATCCACCTATTGACCATTAACTGGAGCAGAATTGCTCACTTTGAAACTATTTCAAAAGGGACGAACAGAACCAACAAGGTTGGCCAGAGTTTGGTGTTCGCTTTGTTGGTTTGGGTTTTTGGCTTTTAATTTTTTTCTTTTTACTTAGGGTGATGCAAAATACATCACAGAATGTTAGGGGTTGGAAAGGATCTCCAGGGATAATGGACTCCAACCCCTCTGCCAAAGCAGGATCACCTAAGCCAGGTCACACCGGAGTGCATCCAAGCAGGTTTTGAAGGTCTTTCTCTATGAGGCTGCTTTGCAGGAGGACAACCTCTAGCCTGTACTGGTGTTTGGTGTTCCTCCTCCTCCTCCTCCTCAGCTGCAGAACTCTGCACTTCTCCTTATTGAACTTCATGAGGTTCACCTTGCCCAGCTGTCCAGCCTGCCCAGCTCTTCTTGGATGGTAGCACAGCTTAATGGGTAGCACAGCCACCCCTTCCTGCTCCCAGATTCATATCATCAGCAAATAAACCAAATGGATAATATTGAATAATTTATAACGATAATAAGAATAAAACAATGACACTAAAAAGCATTTACAGTGATTACAATAATTACCTCTCAGAGTCAGTGGAGACATAGCCCAAGACATTCTTGATGAATGGGATTTAAAGGGAACATTATGAGTATTAAGGATCTGCTTCCCTTTTTCAGCAGAGAACTTGATCTGGTGATCCAAAAGGCTCTTTGTTGGCCTCTGTTCATAACTGGCTAATGAATTTACTCCTTCTCTGTATCACCAGGACCACTGTTTCACATACAAAGTGTATATTATGTGAAATTATTTTCTGCTTATATTGCCATTTGTTTCTCCAGCAAATAGGTGAGGATTGGCTTGTGTCAAGGCAAGAGTAGACAGCACAGTTGCTTCAGTATCTTTTGACCTTACTCTGGTGGGATATGTTCAAAACAGATGAAAGGAATTTAATTCTGCTCCTGTGCCCAGTGAAAATTAGAAAAAACTTGGCAAGCCCAACTAATGTCTGAATCTATCATCAAATCAGGCAATATCTTTCTTTCAGTAATTTTAACAGTGCTAATTTAAATCCAGTGTATAAAGTAACACTCCGTCATTGCAGGACTATTTCACCAAGCAGAAATTTGATTAGCTTTCATATTGCACATATATGTTAGAGGCTAAGAATATGCTCCTTGATTTAAAGGGTTTATTGCATTACATCACATGTTCTTGATACTTTCACAGCTCTTAGGCCCTAGTAAACCTCTACAAGGTTTCTAAGTGCCTTTTTCTCACTTGTACTTAGTATTAAAACTCACATGATGTTTATTCTGCATTATAATCATCATCTTAACTTTGTTACTGAATTCCAATAGCTGAAAGGATCTTCCAGTACCTGAAGGGAATGTGCAGAAAGGCTGCAGAGGGACTTTTGCTGCAGGTGTCTAGAGACAGGACAAGGGGGAATGGTTTGAAGCTGAGGGAGAGCAGAGTTAGACTGGAGCTGAAGAAGAAGTTCTTCAGTAAGAGAGTGGTGAGAGTCTGGCATAGGCTGCCCAGGGAAGCTTTGGCTATCTTCTGCCTGGGGGTGTTGAAGCCCAGGTTGGATGAGGTCTTGAGTAGCTGAGCCTGGTTGAGAGGTGTCCCTGCCCATGGTTAGAGGCTGACCTAGAGGATCTCTGAGGTTCCTTCCAATCTGAGCCATTCTAGGATTCTATGATCCTGTCTTGCAGGTAGGTAGGCGTCTCCACATAACATTTTCCCCCAAACGCAGAGCACCTGGGTGCTGTTGAGTCTCCTCCCACCCCAGGTGTGACCACTTTGCCCTCCCTACCCACTCCCCTATATAATTGGCCCCAGAAAAGGCAGAAGCCCTAAGCTTGCCCAACTGGGCAGAGGGATCCTCCTCGCATCATCACTGGTGAGTGCCCATGGTGCACACTGGGTGAATGGTGGAGGGGATCTAAAGGCCGGGGGGCCTGGTTGGCCCCCCGGCTAGGTAGGGCTAGGCTTGAAGATCGCTCTAATGTCACTCATGGATGCTGTATGTTTAGCTGCTTCTTTCTGCTCACTTGTAATGCTGGCAGGAATAAACCTGTGAAGCATTTTGCGAAGCATTGAATGAGCATGGAGGAAACGTCTGAGGATGCCTACGAGGGAACATGGACTAACACTCCAATCTCATTGATGCTCTTTCTGTCAGAGTGGCTCCAACTCTGTCTTGTTTTGTATCTAAGTTAAAACTGGCTTGATTCAGCACCAGGTGAAATCCTGGCTGCATGAAGCCAGAGCAGGGTACTTGGTGACTAGGATGCAGTGCAGGATTCTCCTTCATTAAGCTGCTTGGCAGCCAGAGGTTTTTACAAATCCTTGTCTCAAACCATGTATGTTTCTCTTCAAACTGTTCTAATTTTCATGTGCTCTAAGCAACCTCATTTCACAGCACTTACATACACTTGCATAACCAGTCTTTGTGAAGAGTCCAGTTTTACTTGCTGACTTTTTCACAGCAAAAGTTGCAGGCATAAATTAGAAATTGGCAGGGCAGTTTCTTGGGAATCGGGACACCTGAGCTGTAAATCTCACCTCTTGAGGCTGTGTCCTGTGAGCCTGCCTACCAAACCCTGGGTAGATAATTTCTCATTGTTCTGTAATGGACAATATAGAAGCTTCCAGAGAACAGCAAAGAGTACCTTTGAATGCAAAGATATAAATATAAGGGTTTGAATTTATTCCTGTTTTTTCCTAACTAAAGATGACCTATTTCATTTGGCTTTTTGCTACTGCAGATCAGCCCCTTGAACCACTAACTGACTTTTTGCCCCCTCAGAGTCTGCAAATATAAAAAGCAGGAGCCCAGTGAGTGGACCAGTGCCAGTGTTGTCACAATGGTGCAAATTGCTTTGTCAGTATCAGCCTGGCTGCACTGAGCGGCTTCTGCCAGAGTTTAATACAAAGAGCTTCCTGAGGCAGGAGGATAGACCTGTCTGGGAGAGCTTGAATCAACATTTCGGCAGCTCCACGTTACTGGTTTGCTTTTGTGTTACTATGCATCTGCTTTGCCCATTTCCCAATTCCCAACTTCGTTTTTCTAAATCCTTTCTGATCAGATTACATACAATTAAATTACTTCCCTGAACAA
Organism: Tricholaema leucomelas; assembly: GCA_013400475.1. Taxonomy (NCBI): domain Eukaryota; kingdom Metazoa; phylum Chordata; class Aves; order Piciformes; family Lybiidae; genus Tricholaema lacrymosa; species Tricholaema leucomelas. Next base: position 415,448 of record WAAF01001341.1, on the reverse strand, counting down.
ATCATGTTCATAAATTTGCCTTATTGATTGTCCAGAACACAGTGCTTCAAGAACCCAGTGTGCTGCATGGCTCCTGGACAGCTCTGCGAGAAGATAAAATGATTCATTCTAATGGATGACCTATTTATGATGGAAAAACAAATCCAATTTCAATTACTGCTCTAATTAGGGTGACTCATGAAAACTGGAACTTATATTTTAGTATAGGTCAAAAGCAATGAAGAGTGATTATTATTCATTATGCAGACTCCTTCTATTTGTTGTTTGCCAGTATAAAAATGCATTTCACTTTGTTGGTGTCATCCTGTAACAGTTCTCTGGTCTGGGGGCTTTTTGGACAAATTTTCCACAGAGAAAAGATCTGGAAGCTGCTTTCGTTACTGTTTTAAAGGTGTCTGCAAGACAACATCAGTTACTGTGACTGGTAATAACAAAAGATATAGGCTTTGATAGTGGAAGAATAAGGCAACCTGTCACGTCAGGAGTCTGTTTATTAGAATGATACTTCTAGTGGAGTAAAGACCAAAGAGTAAGCAGTAGGGCCAGCACCATCATCATTGTCTGTGTTTGATCTCCAGAAAGGCCATACTAGGACCTTTGGGCCATCAGCAAGAGTTGGTGGCAGCAGGACACAGCAAGTGTCACTCCTGGAAACAGTAATTATGTGCCCACTCCTTCCACATCAGAAAAGACAGAAATCCAACCCCCCCCTCCCCAACGCATTGCTGACTACCGCTGAGGTTTCCAACCTCAATATTCAGCCCATCCTTTTTTCTTTCTGAAGCTTCTACCTCTGTGTAAATCCTAGCTTGTGATCCTTGGTGTAATCCTGGATTGCTTAGAAGTCTTGACGTCACTCTGACAAGCAGCTAGTAATTATTTAAGGTCCTAGCAAAAACTGCAGCTGTCATGAAACAAAGACAGTTCTTGTGGTCAGAATGGAAGACCAGGGTGGCTCTTGCTGTCTCTGACAGGCATTGGGAAGCAGTCTCACAAAAGCAGTCAACATACTAAATATTTAGTACCAATGTGAAGGTTAATTTTTCATTTGCAACAGAAACTCAAAGAGCCTCTGGGCATTTGGAGTGGCTGCTGCGTAGAGAAGTGCATTCCAGAGGTGTAAAGCCTGCTTTTTGGTAACGAGTAATTGACAAATATGTTGCTTTATGTTTGGTTTTTTGCTTCCCTTAGTAAAGAGTGAAGGACATGAGGCCTTGCTTTCACTACTCCAAAGAACTGTTAAAGCCCTTTGAGATGTTGATGCTCGTCTCCAGTTCTTATTCTCAATACTGGTTTGGAAAGTAGAAATACCTGGAGAAGTATTTTTTTGTGATTTGGCTTAGCTCTTCCCATACTGCCAATTTCTGGACTGAATTCTCCAACATATGTGAATTCCCAGAGGAAACTTATGTATATTGGAGGGTTGAATCATCAAGGGATATCTCTGAGATGTTCTGCCTCTCAGTATTTAATGACAGGAATTTAGATCAACCTAACCCTGGATTTACTACTGTGTTTAGAAGCCTTAAATAAAGACTCTTTTTCTTTTTCCCAAGTGAAAGGGAATAAATAAAACCTTCTAAGTAGCTAAGTAGCAAGAGGAAAAACACATCAGTCAGCTGGCACATCCTTTATCAAAACAACTTTGCCAATGTGATGCTCAAGCTGGTGAGGGGGAAAACAACAACATTCAAATAAAACAAAACCCAAGAAAACAACAACCACCACAAAACACACACACAGAGGCCACAAAGAAAACAAAAATGAAAGGAAGGAAATGCCTTCTTTTTCCAGCTTTCTCCAGTTATAGTGAACGGTGATAAATATGCTCAGCACAGGACCTTTTACCCAGTAGGAAATACAAGTAGGAGGAAGAATGTACTTCCCCACTACTAAATATTGAAAGATCCTTACACAGAAAGTACATCTGAGTCCAAGTAAGAAGTTGCTTACAATTGCACTAGAGTCAGGAAGGGCAATTCCAAGTCCATAAATCACAGTGGATCTGCACTACTTCTGTGTGCAGATGAGTCCAAAACAAGCCTTTCAGATGTTAAGATGTGAGTTGCTGGAAGGCTGATGCTCATAAAAGGGAGGTTTGGAATGTTAATTCTCTTCTTGCCTAATTTTGTTAGCTCTGTTTGGTGGGGTTTTTTGTTTGGGTTGGTTTGTTTGGGGATTTTTTTGGGGGGATGAACAAACATGAGGAATTATTCTCTGCTGTATTTCTAGTATTTGACAGTAAATGGTCTTCTAGGGTTTCCCAGTTGACATGCCACAGGGGTGTGAACATATTGGGACAACTAATTTGAAACAGAATTTTCTGAGAAAAATTCATCAGACTCAATGGGATTCTGTCCAATAATTTTAGTGGGGAAAAAAAAAATCTTAATTGTTCCAAGGAGATCAGGATTTGGCAGAAGCTATCAAAGGAATGGAATTAAGTATGAAAAAAGACTGACACTCTGGAAGCATACTACAAAAATATATACCAGAACTTGCAGTGAGATCATTTTTTTTCCCCCAGAGAGACTGTTTTGCCCATGCCTGTCTCACCACAAATCTCTAATAGCTCCCCATCCAGGTGCCAGGGAATCCCAGGCTTGTTTAGTGTCTGAGATCCAAAGTGACAGCACTGAAGCCATTCACATGTCTATAAAAAATAAGAGTATTTACCAAGAGTAAAAAATTTTAAGAGAAAAAAACCCTAACATTTATTTTCTTTAAAACTCTCACACTTAGATATTTGGTCTGGGGAACCACAATTAAACTGCAGTTACATTCATAATGAACATGATGTATGGCTCAGTGTCTCGGAGCAGCGAAACCTCAGAAACATCATCCAGCTTCCATCTGTTCTAAAGTCTTCATTGAGACTTTAGAGGTGCTTTGGATTACTTCTTTAATCAGTCAGGAATGACTTTCCCCATATCTATCTGATCTGAAGACACTCATCCATTCTATTTGAGTTTTTTTTTACCCCTTACTTTCTATTATGTTGTGATCAGTTGGAACCATTTCAAATTCTACTGAAGCATCATGTAAAAAGGGCACTGAAAACTCTGTTCTTCACATTATCATCCATTGATATTTTTGTTCCCTGAGTAGTAAATGAGATTGTTTTATTTTGCCAGCTTTTCACTAAAATACTCTCATTCATCTGTGTTATACTTTATAGTCTTTTCTTGTTCTGTACTATTTTGTGCTTTGGTTTTCTCTTTTCTGTCCCTGGAGGCTTTCTCCCGTAGTTATTTGAAGCCATTTGACCTACTTTCCTATATGCTTCCTTCAATATTTGGGATCACTGAAAAGCTGATGGTGTAGAAAAGTTAATAATTTAAGATAGTTTTTAGCCTTCTTCCACGTCAGGGTGGAGAGTGCTCGTGCACTATTAATATCATTTCCTTCAGGAACTCTCTGAATTACAATAATGCTGAAACACCACCAACAAAATAAGAGACTGAATTAAATAGAAGTCACAGATGAGATTTTGGTGGCTGTGATGTGCACTCTGTAGAAGGATGGGCACACGTCAGAAGAAAGGATATAGTAAAACTCCAGAGTACCAAGGATTAATTTCAGCAAGGCTGCTCCCACACAAACTCAGACTTCTCACTAGGAGTGGCTCCTATGTATATGTATATATAGTTAATAATGTGTATATATAGTTAATAAATATTTCATTCCTGCTGTTCAGCCTGCCCAGTCCAGTTGGTTTTGAAAGTTTATCTGCTTATATCTACCTGCTTCACATGCACAAACAGGCTGCTTGATATAGAGAGATGAGAGATGTAAATATAGCTGTGTGTTGATCACGTTTTGACTGCAGTTGGTACAGCAGAGTAACTCAACATCTAAAAGGCTATTAGTGTAAACCAGTGTGTTTGGAGTCACTTTCAGACTTACTGATGTGTTTGCTCATCGTGTTGGATTTCATAAATAGAGCATTATAGATAAGGACACAGAGCTGGTGGAGCTAGTCTGGAGGAGGACTGAAAGATGATCTAAGGGTTGGGACACCTCTGCTATGAGGACAGGCTGAGTGAACTGGGGGTGCGTTTAGTCTAGAGTACAGAAGACTCTGGAGGGATCTTAGACCTGCCTTACAGAACCTAAAAAGGTCCTACAATGATGCTGTAGAGGGACTTCTCCTGAGGGTGTCCAGAGACAGGACAAGGGGGAATGCTTTGAAGCTGAGAGAGTAGGATTAGACTGGAACTTAGGAAGAAGTTTTTTGGTACAAGGGTGGTGAGACTCTGGAACAGGCTGCCCAGGGAGGCTGTGTCTGCTTCCTCCCCTGCGGGTGTTCAAAGCCAGGTTGGCTTAGAGGATCTCTGAGGTCCCTTCCAACATGAACCATTCTAAGATTGTATGAACTACTGTATGGAGTGTTGTATGAAGTAGTCATAAAAGCATTTAGTGTACTCTATTAAAAACCTTTTTGGCATTTTAATACTAGTGTCTACATCCCCTAAAGGAACTCAGGTGATTACAGACACTCATTTTTTCTTCAGCTGGTTTTCTGGGTATGACTTCAGACAAAAACTTAATGAGCAAAGTATCATCTAATCCTTTGTCTTTCATACTTTATATGATCAAAGACACTATGATTCTAATGATGAGAGTAACTTGAGCTCTGCTTTATCTCATTTAAGTAGAGAAAATACCTTTAAAAACATATCTGCTTTCAAAGTCTGAGGAAGATTGAATTTGGTGTTTCTAAAATATCTTGAATTTTGAGAAAGAGTTCTCCTCACTTAGCTTGAAGTTATCATATGGCCCTTGACACTTGATCTTAACATGGAGGGAAAGGGCTAAATCTCTATTCAAAACCACATTTCCAGAGTCTGTATTTGAGATATTTCCATGTGTTTAAAAAAGAACATATAATGCTGGCCAGCTGCCTAAAATTTTATGTAGTGGTGTGATAGAAACTTCCCAGACATTTGCAGTTCTTTGGTCTGCATTAAGTAGAAAATCAGATCACACTGATCTCCTTTAACCTTAGAATTCATTAATCTAGTTTAAAAATTAGAAATAATAACGGGAAAAAATATGGTCAGACCTTTTTCCATGGAGTGGAAATCCAATATAGCACTGTGAGGAAAAAGAGAGGAAAAATACAAGTCTACATTGACAGAAGTTGTGCAGAGTGGCATAAATGATTGCAGGTGTAAGTCACTGAGTAAATGCAGGGGGACAGAAGATGGAATTTGCACACCACTGTTATCTTTTGGAGGAAAACCAGGAAATGGTTTATTCATATTTAAGTGGAGAAATGAACGTAATTAACCAAATGGAAACAGCCAAAATAATATACATCAGTACCTAAACCACAAAGGGGTAAGGGGTAAGTATTTCATTGCTCCTTCAGGAAGCTGTACTTAGCATCTAAGTCACTTATCCCAGAGAAAGGGAGATGTGAGGACTAGACCATACTGGTGAGGTTGCTTTACTCTGTGTTACAATGAGTTTCACATCAGAAAATCAAAACAGGGAGGGGAAGGAAACTGAATCTACAGTAAGAAACCTGTGGTGGTCAGAGGAATCATCCTTTCCTTGTCCATCATGTCATCTGTCGAAATTGGCTCCAAAACTAAAACCTTGACATAAAAAAGCAGTGTAGGAATGCAAAAGTTGGCTTCTTTTACACTTGTCTAAGGACACCATTGGTTTCCTCCTGTCATCACCATCTAATGCTGGCAGTAGTATTAGAACCACAGCTCACATATGCATTGGCTTGGTGGGACCACTGATTGTCAAGGGAAAATTACAGAGAGAACTGCTTTGGTTAGAGATTCCATCAGCAATTAACCTGGAAAAAAGTACATTTAGAAAGCAAAATCACTTCTGAGGTGTTATGGGAATGCTTTGGAAATAGCATGGAAAACTAAGACTGGTTCTTAACTACAGGTATCTGAAGAGATGATGAGTAGCTGACATTACTGAGAAGGGGAAATCTTAGGTTTTTCATGTAATTAAGCCAGGGAGCATTCACAGCCTTAGCCAGTGTCAGTGAAGCTTCTTGGAAACAACTTCTAATTAAAACACAAGATTTAATTTAAAGCACACTCTATGTTCCTTCCACAGTGTTTTAATTACACTATGAGTTAGTGCCATTTGGTACACGTTACAGTGCAGGAGAGCCAGATGATCAGACCCTCATGAATCAAGTGCCTGATGGTCATTGAGGTGTACTCATGAGATGCATGGAACCAAGTCTTCTGCAGATTCCTTTCTACAAACACAGACATTGGGACTCTTCCATCAGCCTTCTTGCTGGCTTAAGCATTTCTATGACAACAACTGGTGAGTCACCTCTGTGAATGAACACATGCAGAGGAGAGAAAAAGGATGAGAAGCAAAAGCCAGCAGTCTTAATTTGGGTTTCTGCTCCAGTCTTTCACTTCTTGTCTGGGCTGATAATTGCATGGATAGGATGCAGATAGGTACAAGTTAAGACATTTAACTACGTGAATGATGTTCCCTGACTATGCTGTTACACTTCACAGTATCTCACATGGTAAAACTGAGAGAACCTACAATTCTTTGCACATTGGCACTGCCAACTCTGCTTATTGCTGAAATGAATTATACAGAGGGTAAGGTAGAGCAGAGGATATGCAGAGTGTTCTTTCAGTGTCAGGACTCATGGAGTGCATGCCAGATATATTGACATCCTCTTACATTCTGGCCAAACACTGGTCCACAATCACCACAATTAAGGACCTCAAGGTCCCCAGTTAAGGACAAACACCATCTTTGGTCACAGGTGGCATGCACTGCTGTGATTATCTTCCCAGGTTACTAGTCTCTATTACTATTCTGGATTCTTGCATCTCAGGGATCAGATTCCTCTTGGATAGAAGCTAAACCAGAAGATGTTCTTCAGATGAATGTTTACAGATTCCAGCTCCTAATGGGCCCAGAGCTGGCAGAACCAGTCCAGGGAGAGTCTGAACTGCAACCCAAAAGTGCAGGTGATCCAAACTTTGGGGTCTCAGTAAGAAATGGTTAGTTCTCTAGATCTGCTCTTGGTGTAATAGAATCAGCCAGATTGGAAGAGACCTCCAAGATCATCCAGTCCAACCTATCCATCCAGTGCAACCTATGCAACTAAGATCATCCAGTCCAGCCTTTGTGTATCACCTTTCTGTGTCTGTGGCCTGAACAAGAGAAGCAGGTTTCTAACCAGTAATAAAGTAACTGAGGGGACTGGTTTCTTAGTCTGAGCTTCAGAGTGAGGTATTTTAAGTGACCTAGAGTCATGTGGTCTGTATTTCATACTTTGAAGGAATTTTCACAGTGTTTTAGTGATTGATTCAAATCAGGAATGCTGTTGACTGTGTCTGGAAACCAGTTTCTGTTGCCTGATGTATAAGATTAGAGATGGAGCATGTTCTGACACCTATTATGGCAAATATTCCACATCCCTTATGTTACTGAGGTAGCTAGAATATGTTTGGATTGCCTGGGGAAGCTCAGTATTGCTGCTGCAGTACTAATACAGGCCAATTTCAGCTTTGTATCATCACCAGAGCAACTACAAAGCAGAGAACAGGTCTTAACTTTGTCATCCTTTAAATAGGTCCAATTACACTGCTGCAGTGTGAGCTTTGTTAGACTGCTCATAAATACCATTTCAAAAGAAAACAGAACACAAAATACTGACCTGGGTTCCTTGATCATTTGTTTAAGTCTCTTCCTCGGGACCAATGTACTAACAAGTCTGATATATTATTAACTATTAGATTTATTTTCATGTAATTTTATTCTCTTTCAAATGCATAACCCTTTTAATAATGCATTATGTGCTTAGGCCCTATTTGTGCAGCATGACTTGTGAAAATGACACCTTTGCAGCATTCTCAGGTGCAAATGTATTTCACTGCCACCCTTAAAATAAATATAACTCAGACTTCTCCTGGGGGAAAAAAAAAGCACCCTCTTTAATTATGCATTGCTTTTTATCTCATTATTTGTTTAAACATTGGCAGGTTTTTTCAGAGCTGACATTGAAGCAGCAGTTTGTGTTTCTGCACCCCAAAGGCAGCAGTAATTCCAAAACGCTTGGGAGATTTCAGAACTGCAGGAGAGGACTTTGCTGTGTATCCTTCAAAGACCTGGACTTTGCATTTGCTCCTGCAGTACTAAACTGTGATGCCTTACGTACAAGCCTGTTTAGTGAACGTATTATGAGGTTGAGCAGAAGATGAATATGCGAAGTAATTGTGAAAAACAAATAAGTCTTTGAATATATGAAATAAGTGTGAAAAACAAATGCAGAAAACCCCAGAACATTGCTTCTTGTAGTAAAGTTCACAAGAATGCAGACTCCTTTAGGGATTGATCACAGGAACACTTGCAAAGACAGCAAGAACAGTTAGTGATTCAGTTCTGTTTCAAAATGAGCTGAGCTTAGGTACCTGAGTCTACTTCAAGTACTTCAGCAGGGCATATTTTGCAGTTGTGCACTTATTTCAGTTACTCCATTGAATTTCTTTCCCACCCTTCTTTCTAGGTTGTTGATTTGTGAGCTTCTGAGTTGTTGGTTTGTTGGGATTGGTTGGTTTGTTAAAAACCAGTTCCCCCCGCCCCATTTTAGCTTTTTCCTGAAAATTAAAAATAAATTAAAAAAGAGAAATTAAACAAATCAAAGGAATAATTTAGAAAATATTTGTTTGTAGCAAATAATTTTCTTATGTGATTCAGAGAAGGCTCTCCTGATTTGTCTGAATGCTCATGTTCAGGTATTATGTGGTTGGTTGATTTGGTTTGTGTTTTTTTTTTAATTATTCAAAACTGGTTTACTTTTCCTGCAGCTCCAAGAGGACTAAAGAAAGATGATGTGAAAGGATGCAGCACAAGAAGTGGAAAACTCAATAGGTCAGCTCGTACATTCGTCCCTGCTAATGCAGCTGATCAGCCTTGCAAGCCTTTTGGACGTTTGGAAGGCTGCCATTGTGTTTGTTTCTCCTGATGCAGTGCCATAAGTGGTTTGCTCTGGATATCTGTCACACAGAATCTTTCTCCTGTCTCGTGCCACCTGTACTAGAGATCAGTGCATTCATCTTATTGCCTGTGACAGACTTTATGTTTTTAAATGACTTCAGCCATCTTTCTGCTCATCCTCAGCATGCCTGTTTTCTGTCAGCCTGCTATCTCAAAATATCTAGCAGTGCTACCACTGCTCAGACAGAAAGGCACTGCAAATGTAAAAGCTCACATCTGCTGCTTAGGCAACTTTGCTTACCAACACCAAGCCAAACACTCTCCTTAGCAGAAACTCTATCAGGTCAGAATTGAGTGCCTGAAAGGAGGCATTGTGTGCACCAGCAGTTAGTACTTCTGCTCACAAATCGTAGAATCAAATGGGCTGGAAGAGACCTCCAAGATCATCCAGTGACCTCAAATAGCAGATTTCTGCTCATTTTCAGAACACTCTTGTGCTAGTTTGAGCCTAGCTGGGATATTTTGGTGATAAGAATTAGATGACAGGCTGTGAAAATGAAATAATGATGATGTCTACTTCACTCATGTGCTTGCTGAGATGTATAAGAACAAAAATATGAACATAGATAACAGAGTCTCTCTCTGGACTTTTTGGGCTGCATTTCTCTCTCTAACTTGCCTGACTAATCAGTCTGCTTCCTAAACCCCCTGACCGACCCTCCAAACTCATCTTTGACCATAAGGCAATGTCTGGGGTAAGGTAGAGGGGTGGGAGAAGGTGGAAGTGTGGTTGGGAGCCCCTCCTGGGGACTCAGGTTTCTGGGAGGGCTGTTGTGTTTCTGTATTACCTTTTTAACTTGTATATTCCTGTCTATAGCTGTAGATACTGTAAATATCTGCTTGTATATTGTGTTCAGATATGAATATAAAGCTTCATTCAATTTTCCAGCAGCTGAATCTAGTCTGGGCGATTTTCTTAAGTGTGGGGGGAACAGGTAACATCCAAACCATCACAACTCTAACTACACTTTTGGTGCCATTGGGCATCATATTTTTCTTTGCCTGCAAGTAACAAAGTCTGAACAATGCTCAATGTTTCTTTTCCACATCCTGTACATTTGCTCCATTGCTCTCACTTTACTATTTTAATTGCAGAATAATTTGAGCAGGAGACAGAGGTCCCAAAATGAATACTCATATGCTGACCTTAGAATACTCCTCAGGGTTATCTCAAGTGTCTCTACTGTCTGCCACATGGGGTTGAAATTCATTGTCGTACTAAAAGTGGAAAGGGAAAATGTTTTTGAACAGTCACTTTTGCAGTGTTTGAGTCCAGCACACTTTGACACCACATTTTTCACCTCTCATTTAATTATCTGAACGTGAAAGCAGGAGTGATGTGTGGGAGATCCAGATGGAATTCAGGACATTTAGAATCCCAACAAGAATGTTGAGAAAAATTGCTGAACAATATCAGTGCATGCTAGTTCACTCTGTGAAGACACTGACTTAGGTTCCCCAGGGTCCCCTGGCAATTACCAGAGAGCTATAGATAGTTTAAGGCCACGATCTATTTGACCTACTTTATCTGTCTACTCAGAACAAACTGAATTAATGGCCTCAAGCTGAGACTGGGGAGGTTTAGATTGGACATTAGGAAAAAGTTTTTCACAGAGAGAGTGGTCAGGCACTGGAATGAGCTGCCCAGGGAGGTGGTGCAGTCACCCACCCTGGATGTGTTTAAGGGTCGTTTGGATGTGGTGCTTAGGGATATGGCTTAAGATGAATCTTGCAGAGTAGGGTTATAGGTTGGACTTGGTGATCCTGAGGGGTTTTTCCAAACTGGATGTTTCTGTGATTCTGTGAATCATGTCCTAGACTATGCCACTAAGAAAAACCTTTTAACTGGCTTTAGAAAACACAGTCAGTAAGTATTTATCATCAACTCCTTTGCCTAAAACTCTTCTTAAGCATGGTACCTATATGGGAATTTATTTATCTGAGTATGGATCCACTGAGAAACTTAAGAAGTGGCTTATGGCATGCACTTCTTTCTTCAAATGCCACTCAAATTCACATTAGAATAACAAATAATCACTGGCTGGCAAAAGGAGAAGAGAAAATTTGAGGCCAGAAAAGTCAGAAGGTGTGTAGCTATATAATGTAAGGGTACATTATTAGCAAGATGACATGTTCACGTTCTCACGCCCGTGAATAATTAGTCTGGTATATGGTACTGAAAAAGAAGTCAATAGGAGACACTTCATGAGTCTCAAATAGTTCATGCTCTGTGGATCAAATTGCTAGTCTAGAACCTTGGAAACTCTTCTAGCTTGAATCCATTCCTCCCACTCCTGTCACTACCTGACACCCTAAAAAGTCCCTCCCCAGTTTTCTTGCAGGCCCCCTTAAGATACTGGAAGGCCACAATAAGGTCTTCTTGGAGCCTTCTCTTCTCCAGCCTGAACAACCCCAACTCTCTCAGCCTGTCCTCATAGAAGAGCTGCTCCAGCCCTCTGATTGTCCTCGTGGCCCTTCTCTGGACATGCTCCAGCATCTCCACAGCCCTCTTGTAATAGGGGCTCCAGAACTGGGTGCAGTACTCCAGGTGGGGTCTCACCAGAGTGGAGTAGAGGGGGAAAATCACCTCCCTGGACCTGCTGGCCACACTTCTCCTAATGCAGCCCAGGATCTGGTTGGCTTTCTGGGCTGCAAGTACACACTGCTTGCTCATGTTGAGCTTCTCATCCACCAGCACCCCCAAGTCCCTCTCCTCAGGGCTGCTCTCCAGCCAGTCACTGCCGAGCCCGCAACTCAAGTACAGGAACTCAATTTTACTTCTGGATGGCAACAAACAGGTTGCTCAAAGACAGTGTCTAAACTTAGCAGTCTTTGTTACAAGAGTACTGAGCAGTCACTTATAATTTAAGCAGTCACTATATTTTAAGGGCTTAGCACTCCTGAAAAGCAAACTTCTGTTTCGGTGTCTTTGTACTTTCAAAACATTGGCATGCCTTGCTCTGGGATATTTTAAGCACAAAGGCAATGCTAAGGGTGTAAAAGGATAGAAGTTTTTCTATTGGTTTAGTTAATCTTCCATATATTTCAGGTTTTAAAACTGGGTCTTGGGGAAATACAATTTTGCTTTTGCAAGAAATAATCCCCTTCATGAATTATTGACAAACCTTACTGCATAAAAGCAAAACGCTTGAGGTTTTTGCAGGAGTATTACTCATAAATTAGGAAAGTTGCCAAAGATTGGGATAAACTCAAGAATGCAAGTGTAAATCTCTAAGGTCAGGTATAGGGAGTGTTGTGTTTTGAACATGATTCGGTCTCTCTGTGTTCCTCTGTTCTTCAGCTCTTTAAAGCCTGAGCTATCAGTAGTTCAAAATATGTCTAATGTATACTTAAACCTTCTCTATTCAGAAGGTGTAAGAGAATGTTTTCTTAGCTGTTTGAACTGTTGGTACTCTAAAGCAAATAAAAGAATTCACATTCTTGCTCTTGTATAGAACAACTGTTAGGTGTTAAATTACCCTCAGGCATTTTTGCTTTAACAATACAATTAATAGTCCATTTTTTATCCCTTTGCCAAGATAAGTTCTTTACTCCTGAGAAATATAGGCAGAGATGTTGCAAATGTTCCTCCCCTCACATGAATATGCATCTAGATAATCCACAAAGTCAAGCTGGAGTGCAGAGGAAAGATGGATTGCAAAGTTGTTAATGCCTTCCTTTCAAGGAGGAAGGTAAGGGCTTTAGGTCTGGCAGTTTCTTCTTCATTCCCCACAAGGCAAGTGACTCATGATGAGCTTCATGACAAACTGCTGCAGACACGTTCCCAGTCTCTCAGATGGGATGGATTGCGTAGTGCTTCATGAAAGTGCTACTGGGAACTTCCTCATACCATCAACAGATGCAGGATAAGGTTTCTGTCCAAATCTAACGTTAACAAACTGTTTCCTAAATAGTACTTATGGAAAAGCCTATAGGTTAGCTAGAAACAGTTTTATTAGATGTCAAAGACCTCCTTCACCTTTAAGTCCTTTAATTTCAATAGCTTTTATGGTAAGATAGTAATAATAGTAAGGATAATAATGATGATAATAATGAGGAGGATGATGGTAATAACAATAATAGAGGAGAACATTAATGTTTTTCAAGCAAAACTAATGTAGGTTTATTCCTTGCCTACATGTGTGCTCAGGTACAGATGGAAGTCGATCTACTGAATATTTCATTAAGGTGCTGACAGCTGAGCATCAGAGATACAACCACTGAGGTTATAAGATATGAAATATGCCAATAGAAAGTAAATAGCAGACTACTCCATCTTTTTCATTGTTTTCAGTCCCTTTCCTCTTTTAACTGTATACAGGGTGAGAACAAAAAGTGGCTGACACCTGTTTCTGCAAAGAAAATGCTACAGTTGAGATTCTGATTGTTCTGTGAGCGCCATTGTTCACACAGCACTGCCTCTTCAGTTGAGGAAAAAGGCTTGAAGTCAAGAGTTAAACACAAATGAATTCAGTCTGTGTGAAAACTGACTCCAGGAGTCTCTGTTGACTACTTCTGAGCTTTAAAAATCTCATATAGAAAACAATGATCCATAGGGTGACACAGAACGGAGACCACTGTACAACTGCACGCACCAAAAGCGCTTCCTTGCAGGCATCGTCACCAGAGAGAAGAGCTGGTAAATAATGACTGGGGAGTCATTTATTAAGAGCAGGCATTAGTAGAGCAGGAGCATTATTTAGAAAGTATTAATGAAAAAAATAATTCTTCTTCTTTAAGTAATGTTGCAACCATTGTGCTGCCATAAATAGAGTCCTCTCTTTCAGCCCATCAGCCAGCAGCTAAGATAACAAAGTGGGGAATCAGGCCTAGTTCATATATTTTACAAACTCTGCCTGGTGTCTCTATCATTAATTGATAGGAAAAGGGCTATATTTACAACCAAGTATTTTGACAATGAATAATTTATCCAGGTTTACTTTTTAGCATATTGGTTTAGCAGGCTTCATTTCACGTACTGCACAATAATTTCTCTCTGAAGCAATTCTTGAGACCCCAAAATTACAAACATGAAAATCAATTACTCATTTCCATTTAAAGCTTGGAGTAGAACTAGATATAGCAGATTTAGGATGTATTCCTAATATATGTGGTTCTCCAGGAATGATACAGATTCTGTTATTCCCAGCAAGAAAAAAAAACTAATTTCCCTAGAAGAAGCTTCTTTGCACTAATTTACTCCTTAGAATATTCCTGATTTCTGTGAAAATAGCTCTTTGTGGAAACATAGAAGAGTAAATTAAACCTGGCACAATGATCTAAAGCAGATATCCTCTAAAGAGATCAAAGATAAGTTTTCTTAATTTGTAAGCCTTGCAGTTGTGAGTCATGTCCTGTTATGGTGATTGTATTTATGAGGCCTAAATGGCTGCTCAAATAAATAACAGATCTATGGCAATCCAAAACTCTTGATCAGAATGCTACTAAAAACCTTCAGAACAGAATGAGCTGGCAGGAAAATACTTAATTTAGTCTACTCAACAATATATAATAGCCATAATGAGGCACACAAAATGCAAGGCTGATTTCACCTTCACTTTGACTTCCTGAAGTTCAGATTATTGGTAGGACTCTGTTCTCTCCTGAGACAACAGGTACTGAGATGCTGATGTGAAAAGGTGCCAAAGGACTGATGATGAGTGCTGGAGTGGCTCAGATTGGAAGAGACCTCAGAGCTCATCTCCTCCAACCTCCCCACCATGAATGGGGACACCTCTCAACTAGACTCAGCTGCTCAAGGCCTCATCCAGCCTGATCTTCAACACCCCCAGGGAGGAGGCAGCTGCAGCCTCCCTGGGCAGCCTGCTCCAGAGTCTTACCACTCTTGTACTGAAGAACCTCTTTCTAAGATCCAATTTAAACCTACTCTCCCTCAGCTTCAAACCATTCCTCCTTGCCCTGTTGCTAGACACCCTTATGAGAAGTCCCTCTTCATGTTACAGACCATTCTTGGATGTGACACAGTTAAATAAGGAGACAAAGTGACCCCTTTGTATATTTGTATGGTTACCTAGCACAGAATATAAATCACCAATCAAAACAATGCACTGCGGTTCAATGCTAAACTGTTGTTCATCAGCCGCAGAAACAATAGCAGAAAATTATTTCTCATCCAAAGCTCTTTTTGCTTTAATCTGGATTGACAGTGAATTATATCCCTGGAGAGCTGAAGCACTACACTGTAAGTGGAGACAGCACAATTGCATTATTACTGACAGAAATGCCAGCTTATAGATATCGACGAGAAGGAGAGATTCTTTGAGGTTTCTGTAGGGGTTAAGCAGTGTAGATTTAGATTTTGATAGTGGCTTCCTCTCTTTTTTCTTCTCTTTTTTTTTTTTCCTTCTAGTAAAAATACAAAGAAAGTAATTGCTGTGTCACAAGTTTCAGCACCTGAAAAGACAGAAAACCAGATTACTCTTTTCTGAACTTGCTGCTAAGGTAGGCTGCTAGAACTTCGTGCGCGTCTAAGTCTCTGCCATATTTGTCCATCAATCGCCACCATTCGGTGGCAGACTCTTTGAAGAAACTCACAGCCCCTTGTCTGGTTTCTCACTGTCTTTGAAGACTGGCCAATCAGTCGTGCAGCCTGCATTTTGTTGGCTGGTTCTGCCATTCTCTTCATGGCAATTGCATTACATTTCTTTCTGCATCGTAGTTTTCCAGTTTGCACTAACTGGTAAATAAATAAGGTTCTGGTTCTGCCATTCTCTTTGTGGCAATTGCATTACATTTTTTGTGCATCATAGTTTTTCAGGTTAGCACTAACTGGTAAATAAATAAGGTTCTGGTTCTGCCATTCTCTTTGTGGCAATTGCATTACATTTTTTGTGCATCATAGTTTTTCAGGTTAGCACTAACTGGTAAATAAATAATGTTTTGGTTCTGCCATTCTCTTTGTGCCAATTGCATTACATTTTTTGGTGCGTTGTAGTTTTTAGGCTTGCACTAACTGGTAAATAAATAAGGTTTTGGTTCTGCCATTCTCTTCATGGCAATTGCATTACATTTTTTGTGCATCATAGTTTTCAGGTTAGCACTAACTGGTAAATAAATAAGGTTCTGGTTCTGCCATTCTCTTTGTGCCAATTGCATTACATTTTTTGTGCATCATAGTTTTTCAGGTTAGCACTAACTGGTAAATAAATAA